>MU388306.1:0-103622 GCA_022578535.1 Jackrogersella minutella
CTCTAATCCACTACACCAAGGGATTTCGTGGATATATCCACTGCACTACACTAAAGGCCTTGGTGTAGTGCGGTGGAATTGATCCGGGCCCTGGATAAAAGGCGACGTAAAGTTCGTGATGAACTCTACATATTCAAGCACTCTAATCTATCTAGGTAATCAGGGAATATGATATCACGCAATGAGAATGAATGAGTGCATAACTGACACGAACGTACGGGGTTTACTCGTTCACGAAGTTTTCAGTGCGAATACAAGTCATCTCTATAATTTATCATTCGAAATATACTTGGTAATCATACTTAGAACCCACGAAGCCCAATGCAAAGTATTGGGTATAATGGATTGAGATTAATAGTGAGTAAGAGGTAATTAGCCCTTTGGTTAGGGTGTTCCTTTCATGTTAAATATGATGCCCCCTGGTGACTATCAAATTGAGAGAATCATATACTATTACATCTAGCCATTAGCTTGGTATATATTTAACCACATTCTCGCCCTGACTGCGTTTGGAGTTGCCGTGATTGGGACCAATACTAGTACAGCTAGAAGCACTCCCGTAACTATACAGAACCATTTCACCGGGCCAAGATCTTGTAGCAGTGAATCACGACTCTTCAAGTGCAAAACTTTTCGTGGTGCTTGCTTATGGAAATCCTATATGTAGTTCCCAGAGCACCTACTCAAAATGCCTCCACAACATTCCTTCAACAGCAACGGAAATCCTCAGACCACCTAGCCATCTCTTGATCAATATCATCACTCTGTCTGCCTAGAGGTACCTTGTGAACCTTCCCAAAAAGCCCAAATCTAGGTTTCGCCATGCAACGCCCACAACCAAACACCCACTCTAGGTCTCCCATGTCGGCTCAAGAGAAGCGAAGCCGTGCCACCGAAGCGCTAAACCGCTTCCTCCACAATGTCAGCACCATCGAAAACTGGCCGGAAGAGCGGCAGCTTCAGAAGACAGTCCAAAACTGCCAGTCCATCTGCAACGTGCCCATACCGCCCGAGCAGCAACGGCAGGAGCTCTTCCGGGTGCTACAGCGGTACCGAACCTTCAAATCACTACCGACGTGCCAGCAGCTGCAGTACCTGCGCAACATAATCAATTGGTGCCAAGCCGCGGCCGGCAAGAACGACGCCAACTGCGTGACGTACCTGCTGCCCGGCCTCTGCCACTACGTGCACAGCGTGCGGGCGGGCACTTACGCCGAGGAGCGCGACGGCAACTGGTTCGAATGGTGGCAGCGCCAGCGAGCCCGTCTCCAGCAGGACGCGGGTACCGTGTTCGCCGACGAGGCTCGGATCGACAGGCAGATGCTGGAGCAGATAAGACTGTACGAGTCTGCTACCAGAAGGCAGGCCCTTGCCTTGTCGTACTCGGAGCACTTGCTCCTGTTCCCGCCCATCTCGGATAAATATCGAGTATAGTCGGGGTGGATATTGATACTCTGCTCTTCTTTTTTGGGTATTCCTATGTATGATAACCAGGGGGTGAGGACTTTTCATGATGCTTTTGCTTTGGGTATTTCTTGAGGAGAACAACCTTACCAGGTAGTTGCGAGTTTCGAGGTACAGGACAGATTAATAAGGGCTGTTTGTTGATTTTTGCAAGCGATGATTGGTGAATGTCTGAGTTAAGACATATTATCATAGACATGGCACATAATAATAATAATAAACTGAGAATTAATAAATCTTGTTGTGTATACTAGTAGTCTGCGCTTGCGGAGAATTCTGTTAGCTACTTACTTAGCTTTTCATGTAGACGAGATCATCTCTTGATTGTCTCCTTAGGTTTAGGTAGTTACCTTGGTATCCAGGTGTAAGCTAACATGACCACATGTACACGCATGCGTGGCAGCTCTTCTTCTAATCTATTACTCTGTTGCATGACTTATTAACCTGACATTGCCTGGTTGAAAACATCGCCTGAAGTATCATGAATTCTCTTTAGGACTATCTACCTGTAAGTTGAGTCCTTGCGTAACACTCATCAATCACCTGAAACTACCGATTCATGAAATATGAGTGTTAGGATACAATAGTTTTCATACGTGATTAGAAAATATGTGTATCACTAGGATTTCTTAAGCTAGGTACCTATTATGTTCAAAAAAGGTGAAGGGAAAATCCCTATATGTAATACTGAGAGCTTCGAGATCCCCAAACTACCTAGCTATCCAACAAGTTGAAGAACCCCAAATCCTATCTATCCTAGAGAATACTAATAAGCCATCAATTCATCCTCGCCGAGAAGGTCGACTTTTCCCATGACTCATCAATATCCATATCAAATACAGCCCAGAGAAATCATGCATTCGTGGACAGGACGCGAATCTCAGAGGGCCGTGTCCCAATGTCTGGCTTGGATGCATAACTACGAGATCTCCAGCAATCAGGTACAGTGGGACGCCATATTCCGTGCATGCCAGGAGTTAAACCTTGGTTATCAACAAACGGAGGTAGAGATAGAGAGGCCATGGGTCAGTAGGCGGTACGCCCTCTTCAGGCAAATGCCGTTTGACACCCAGTGCCAGTACATCTACAACCTCGACGGCTGGCGAAGGTCACTTGGCTATTCAGATGCCCCGGTAATGGCATATTTTCTCCCCGGACTATCTATCTTCAAGCACACTATTGATCAAGGTGAATATTGGGAGCCGCGCGATAAAAATTTCTTTCAATGGTGGAGTAACCGTGAAATCAATCCCGACAACTCAGATATTTGTCAAGACAGGCGTATGCTAGAACGCATAATGCAGCACGATCTTGAAATGGCCCAGGCGCAGCATGTTCAGGCGAGACAGTCTAGGAGCCAGGACGTTCGACCATCAACTCAGGAGGGACAATCTAACAATGGGACTAGTTCTTCAAGCTTTCAGCAGATCCTTCGGCCTCGTCGTCACTAGGTACGGTATCGTTGATTCGCAGCGCCCGCCCTAGATGGTTCTTCATAAGATGGCGAGAAAATCCGAATATGTCAAGGGTATTACATGGCAATACTACGAAACGAGATTGAACCGAGGCATTGGGGCCAAGATCGAAGCTCTCGATGATATGTTGTAATATAGAATACTTAGTTAAAGCAATTTCGACCTCGAGTTAAAGTTAGTTAGCTAATAGTTATAGGTTTTGGCATAAATAATACTAAAACTACGGCGAGGAGCGGCAGCAATAACGGTGATATATTTACGATAAGGGGGCACTATGATTTCCTTACTCCTATTTTCTAGAATTATATCTTTCATCGTTAACTAAAACAATCAGTCCATAGACTCGCACGATCTAAAGCGCTGTTTAGATTATCATAAGTAATTTAAACTTCTTCTGATTAATTGTTTGACAATGACTGATTATTACTAATACTTGACCACTTCAGGGGCTTGGTGTTCTACGATGCTTTGCTATGTGAGTCATGAATGAAATACACCTTAACACTGACGAGATTTCTTGTACTCCACCAGAATGAGAAGTCTCTATGCAGTAGAGTGTCGATTGTCTGGCAATGATCATTGAAAGCTCTATCATTCCTCAAATCACCAACCCAACAGCAAAGTCATTGACTAATCTCCCACCTAGGAGAATGACTAACCTACTCTATTTTGTCAACTTGGTGATAAGAACCCTTCATATTCAATATGTCGCACCGCACTTCCATGAACTCACAACAGGCTTGGGATGCCAGCCAAAAAGTCCTTCGATATATGACGGGTATTGGAATCTTGACCGAAGAAGAAAAGGTGGAACACTTTCTCCAGATATGCGATTTCACAGGTATTCATTATGACCGTGCACAACTGCAAATGGATTTTCCGCACATACTCGACCGACAGCGGTTCTTCAGGAACATGCCAGGGTACCTCCAATGTGATTATATCCGCAACCTCGATTCCTGGCGGAAATCGCTGAATAAGAACGATGCCAGGTACGTCGCCTTATTAATGCCCGGCGTATCTGTCTTCGAGCGGTCTGTCAACAAGCACCTGTGGTCGAGCCGTGACGGGAACTGGTTCGCATGGTGGGACAACTACGGGCGATACCAATCCCTAGAAATAAGCGCCAACGATAGTCTCGAGCGGCAAGAAAGACTTGACTTGGACTGGTATGTACTAGAGTTCCTATTTCCCTCCAGTGGATAATAATTGATTCGCCGCGCCTCCTTTTCTCGGATGCATCTACCAATAAGGGCAGCTAGGGCTTTTGGATCCGTCGACGATATTTATATGAGAATGTTATTGAGAGTGAGGCGATAAAACTTTCTATAAATATGCTTAGCAAGAGCAACTGCGAACGGATTCGGATATAAACAAAGAACTCCTGAAACTTGATAAGCCTCCCTTCACGTGGATGAGGTATGATGGAATAGTATGGATGACATGTAAGCTAAAGTGTTGCGTTTTATGGAAATAATTATTTGAAATTCTAGATGAGTAGCTCTAACGGCTGTTTGGATAAGTACAACCGTAGGTAGATACCTGTATTCATACAATGCAATGATGTGCACCATGAGTAATGACCATAATTCCGTGTGAATGTTCAAGAACTAATATTTATATCCCCGTCATGTTTCTTCATCGCACACATATTCTAAAGTCTTTGATTCGCTATATATATGAAGAGTCTCCCCCCTACCCCTTCATAATTCCATCTTACCCACCCCCCTATTCTTGTCAGATCGCTGTCTCTTACTGAAGATCTCAACATACAGCGTCGAAGGCCTCTTGCGACCATTCTCGCCATCCGAAAGCTCGTTCGACTCGCTGGTAGCCGGTGTAAACGAGGAAAAGTTCTGCGGTGTAGGCGCTAAGAAGGTATCCTCCGAGTGCGGTGTAGCGGAGCCCGAGGAGTGTTCCCTACTTACAGCAGATCTCTTATCGACTTCGCCGAGGTTATTTTCTTCGATGCTATCGCTCATCGTTATCTGACTCGGAAACAAAGGGCTGCTGCTCCTGGGCACCGACCCCGCAAGTTTGGCCAGTCCCGTCTGGGGCACATTCGGTTCATCGAACAGGGTCCCGAACCAAGCCTCCCTGACAGCAAGTCCGAGCGCCAACGACACCTGCCTCGCCACGCTATTCCCCACGATCCGCCACTGGTCCGCCGGCGACCCCACAAGCAGCTCGTCATCGCGGTACCCCTGCGCGCGCCTAATTTCCAGAACCGTCAGCGGCCGATGCTGGTACCAGTGATTGGAGCAGCCGGTCCGAGCGTCCGTAGGCCCGCACTTCGTCGCGATAGTGCTGAACAGTCGATTGGGGTGAACGCGGCCCCATCCCTTCGAGGTCTTCGTGACGCGCTCCTGGGGCGCGACGGGGTACAGACTGCGCTCTAGTTCCGTCATCACCGGGGGCATGCCGGGCCTTCCGTGGTATGCCTTGCTGAAGTTCATCTCCCAGGGCTGGGTCGGGATGAGGAAGAGCTGTTTCCGGACGGGCGGCGTGACGCCGGCAGATAAGCGGTGGTCCGGGAAGCCGACGCAGTAGTCCGGCTTCGCGTCCTGGATGTCGGGCAGGTCCCCGATGGCCTCTTTGATAGTGACGTACTTGAACGGGGTCGAAATGAGGATCCTGCGATCGAAGGGCCGCCCGCAGGACATCTCGCCAAGCTTGGTCAGCTTGGTCCCGGGAGGGTGCGAGTGCGACGGCGACGGGACTTTCGGCATCCGGAAGCCGGGGGCGCTGAAGCAGAGGAAAACTCGGGTTCGGGTCTGCGGGGCGCCGAACGACCACGCGTCTAGGAACATGACCTGGACTTGGTACCCCAGGCCGACGAGCGCGCAGACTAGCTGGGAGAAGACGCACGCGTCGCGGAAGTCCTTCGAGTTTACCATCTGCGGCACGTTTTCGAGGATCCCGTAGTAGGGGCGGTAGAGGTCCACATACGACGCGAAAGACGCGACGAGGGACTGGTTCTTCCGTTGCTTGTTCGTGGTTCTGTCGGCCGTGAGCATAGAAAATCCAGGGCACGGCGATCCGGCTGAAATGAAGTGGACATCTCCAGGTTTCGGAATATTGTCGCCGTCACCCTTCATCGCCCGGAGTAATAGATCGTCAACTGAACCTAAAAAGGGCGTGCAGACATCGGGTTTGCTATTCGCCATGTACGTGTGAATAGCCCCAGTCCAGATATCGTTGGCCCAGCGCATCTCGATGGCACCGCCGTCCTCGAGACCGCGACCGAAGTTCCCGCCTCCACAGAATAGATCGAGGCCTTGTAGTTTCTGTGATGGGGGTACTCGTGACGGATCGAAGCCCTGTCGGAACTGGTGTAGCAGGTATGTGCTGAGAGGCTCATAGACCGTGGTACCTTCTTCAGTCTCCATCTCACGGTGCGTCATGAAGAAAAGGTCCCCGGTTCCTTTGCTGTCATAAGGGATGGGTATGACCTCTCTAACATCAAATGTCCTTACTAGGCAATGCCGAAATATTCTGCTAGGGGAAATCTCGACGAGACGATCCGTGTAGACAACTTCATTTGGGGGCGAGTTAGAAGCGTTCTTATCAACGTCTCTCCTCCGCGCAAGCTTCCGTAACCTAACGTATTGTATCTTTCCTTCATCAAGGAACGCCTCGACGATGAAAGTCTCCAGCTGAAGCGCCTTGGGATTGGTTTCAACAAGGACGGCATCGCCAATCTTATAAGATGGTTTCTCGTGAAACCTGTCTTCCACACACGTGAAGTGTTCTTTTCTCAGAGTAGTCCATCGACAGTCATCGGAGAGGTAAGTCTGGCGAACGAAAAACTCGGCTGACGTACGATGATTTCCGAACCATTCAACACCATGTGTTGAAAGAATCTCGTCTGCTTGCACCTTTGCCATGTCATGATGACAAGTACAATTGTTAGATAAGAAGAGCTCATTCTGGTAGGGGTACTTCAAGATGCCGCAGGGAGTATCAAGTGGTTGGTACATCCAGATTACATCGAAAGAAGGTTTCCCTTTCGACGATTTATGAATCTTCTGCACAAGACCGAACCATAAGTGTTCGCCTTGATAATGCTTAGATGACTGTCGCTTCCATTCCGTATTTGTTTCTTCGTCGTCGTCTGGTTTTGTTGATATTACGTCTCCCACTCTGATCGAAGCAATGAATGTTTTCCTGTCGGCGTTGTTTCGCTTAACAGCGGGTGGGCTGCTCTGTTCTACAGGTAGAACGCTCTGTAGGAAAGTAGATTGCTTCTCGCCGATGATGTCGGAGGGCTCTACTGACTTGAGAACATCCCCGAAGACCATGTGAGAAAATAAATCATATACAAATGGGGTCACGATCGTTGTTATCTCACTGTCCTTGGCTGGTGATTTTTTATCGAAGGATAAATTCGGCTGATATCGAGTAAAAGTCTTAATTTCCTGCCAAAATGTATGCCAAGTAGTAATTGTAGGATCCAGTCCATGGGCCTCCTTCCAAATGAAATGAACGTTTGAAAGAACAGCACCTCGGAAATCACTACCTCGATTAGCTGAATGCCATGGTGTAATCGCATCGGATCTAGTATGCTTATTTAGGAGCCAGGCGCTGAAATGTAACTTGAAGTCGACCAGAACTGCTCGACGGCCCCTGAATTTCAAGTAAATGCAATAATCAATAACATGCTTAGCCAAATCCGTTATCCAAAGAAATGGCTCGTAAAACCTTGCGTACTCGACTGAAGGTGTCTTGAGTTTATAATAAATTTCGGCCCCCCTTATCTCGTTTAATTCCGAGCGTATCCAGATCTGATCGCCGACGGTGTGCTCTTCTACACCATAATTTCCAATTGGAAGCTCCCGAAAAGATATATTCCTGAGGTAGAACCGTTTTCCGCCATCGCTGATCACGCCGTCGAAATAAAACCGCCTCGCAGCTTGACGAGTTACAAGTTGGTGCAAAGGTTTGAGTTCGTAGGGATAAACAGTTGTATTGGTATATATAGAAAAATCCTCTAAATCAAATTCAATATGCCCATGTTCCTCTCGCGAGGGCTGCTGTGTCTTCTCGGTGTCGAGAAGAGCAGCAATGGCTTGTCGTTCTTGAACTTCGGTGGTTGGTGGAATAAACCCTTGGAAAAGCGACCTTGGTTCAGTAAGGGTCGATTGAGGAATCTCCACAGCTATAGGTCTTTGTTTAGGTGTACATGAAACATTTATATCTGGAGCTGTCGTCCGACCTTCGAAAATATCCGTGTCCGGTTCGCTCGAAAATGTCACCAGCCTAGCTTCTTTGTGTATTGCTTGACATAGCAGATCGGTCTCGGGCTTTCGTAAACAGTGCTCACTTTCATGATTGGTTGAGCCTTTGGCATCTTCTAAACTATTCTCCTCGACGTCTAAGGTAGGAAATTGATAACAATTTGAAGCCGGCGACTCTGATAGTGGTTCATCGTAGGGTAAATAAGACGTTGGAGTCAGTCCGGGGTTTACATCATCATCTGGAAGACACGACCAGCCGAGAACACATCCAGAATCAGTGTCCATATCTACTATATCGTTCTAACCCGAACCAAAACTATTAGAGGCTTTAGTAGGTGAAGACGATCTACAGGTAACATGTCCACTTGCTACAGGACTTACCGAAATACGCAGAAGAACAAGCCGTGTCCCCAAGAGCTTAATATGATCCATCCAAGATAAGGATGCAAAGTGACAATGCTTCGAGTTACATTTAAGAGAAAAAAGATTAAGGCATATAACAATTAACATGAGGTAGAATATAGTTGTTATGTGCTTATGGAAGTAGGATATAAATGAAGCAATTGGAAATCCTAGCACTCATTCATTGCCCATGCTTCTCAGGTAAACAAAAGTAATCAAGAGTAGTTCATACGTCATATTCGAATATTCTCATAAAATTGATAATGAAGAACCGCAATGGTTGATGATTGTGTGTCTAGATCATGAGATGCTCTCTCTCTCTTTCCAATGGCATAGCAGATAGGTCGACAATCGTAAGCGCGAATGCAAGGGGGGAGCCATAGTAGATAGTATAAAAGGGGGGGTTGTGTATGGCTCTGGGGTAGAGCGCTTCAACAGGAAAAACTCTCTGGAATGAAGCCATTCTTGCGACTCTGCCGCTTGCAAATAATTATTGGAGATGTGTGAAAGAAGACAAGAAAGGCACAGAAAAGGGAAAAAAAGAATCCTTGGACATGGCGCGTATGTAGATCTGAAGCCATTGACCAATTAACGATTGGTAATTTTGTGACTGTGGATCTAATCGTGGACGGACCGGCTGTTTCCGTCAACACTACAAGGTATTAACACCATGGCCATGGGATTGGGTGAACGCGTGTGGCCCGTGCCAACCCAGCCAAAGTGGCATAGATATTTTATTTATTAGTAAGCTTCCAATTACACCTCCTTTATTTTACGTCTTAGGCTGAGTGTCCTCAATATGTCAACATCAAATTATCAATAACAGTTCAAAAATATTTGTTATCTAATTTTCTCTTATTCCTTTTATCTTAGCATCGGCGATTCGATCCGGGGTTCCAGATTATTGCTGTCTCCTTCCATGAACATCGTGCTAATTTACTCACGGTTGGAAAGTGTCAGGGGCCAAGGGTAGCTTAGGTGTGGCTCAGGCGTGGCGGGCTATAGAGGCGCCCCTGCGGGAGCCTACCGGCTGGGTATATAAGGGGGGAAAGATCCCCAGGAGTTTTGGAAGGGCAAGCGTCAAGGACTTCATCAATCTATCAACTGCTTTTACTACACAGCGAGCCTACGGCGAGCCTCTTGTGACTGATCTTTCACTCTGTGACACACTACACGTACGGGCTACACCCCTGACAGATAGGCACGATATCTACTTCTCATTCGGAGAATTCGGGCCTCAATAGGTGGATTACGTTTGGTGCAGCCGACTCTTGAAGACAGCTTAGGAAACCATTTGAAGATTCCTTATGATGGGCGTATTCGGGACTTTCAGCATAGGCAAGGAAGAGCACACGAGAGCTGCCTTGAGGATCATTCTAGCATGGGTATACCTAGCCAATGTGGCCCACGAAATAGTCAGATCGGTGTGCCATGGCGTCTTCCATATATCGCACTCACCTACGTGGAACATAGAAAGGGGTTTTATCTGAGATATGATACAGAAATCTACTCCCGAAGAGAAAGAAGAGAAGGAGCTTTATTGCCTACGGGGGATATTTCGCACATCTCTTTTCTCATCTTTCATGTAAGAGTCGAGCTGTTCATTTACAACGATAGAACTAGAATTTGTCGAAAAAGATATATCATCCAGGCATATCTTCAATGCTAGCCACCACTTATTGCTTCTTGTAATGAAGCAGGCAGGTTCTTGGAGGTCTCCTAACGGATGATTCTAGGCACCCCCTTTTACCCCTGGCAGGACTGATTAGGTAATCATACATCCTTCCCTTACATAAGCGAGTCTCAGCACCTATCCCGCCTTTATGGTCGTTGCGAATTTGCGGTAAGTGCATTTCTCTAGGAATTAAACGTCTATCGTGGGTTTGAATATGTGAGTGATATATTTTTGCGCCTATAGTATACATTTATTCACCCTGTCAGCCCAATTGCCCCTTCGCGATCTTGGAGAGAGGTCATCCATGCTTTAGCCATAATCCTCTGCTGAAGTCGCTCAGAACCTCCGCGCCGGTCGGATCCTACATAATTTTCGACTTCTTCTGGGGTTGGCCATCTCCAGGAGCTTGAGGTGTTTTCGGTGTTTTCCATCTGAGATGCCATGTCCTCCTGCTCCTCGTGCGTGAGGTTTAGCCCGGCAAATGCCTGAAAAGCACATAGAGTCTTGGCGACCAACGCGTGACCGCGGTTTCCCATCTGTTCAGCTTCTTTGTCGATATACGATTTATTCGAAAGCATCCATTGTAATAAGTCTTTCATCGTGGTCGTGTCTTCGAGGAAAGCTAGAGCGCGCATATATGCATGCAGATGGACGGGATCTACATTGTACATAAATGTAGGCGACTCGAGGCCTTGAGGTTTTGTGCTAGTTATTCCGACAGGTCTTACAAATCGAGAGAAGGTCGCCTTGAGTGTTTGTGAAACTGTCTCGGCTGAAGGAACTAACGAGGCTTCTCCTGCACCGTTCTCCCTAAACGACATCTCCCGGGACCCAAGTCGGGATACCGCTACCTTTTGGACCGTGCGACAGAGATATAAAAACATGTCAGGGTCTACTCCCACCCTTTCCCGAGCCAATTGAATGACGTCCATAGATACTGACAAAGCTTCGGCGTCATTATCAGCCTGCGTACCATTCAAGAGGCTGATATGGGGCCGCGCCAGCGCCCTAAGGATAATAGACCAGGGCGGCTGGAAAGTAGAGCCCTCAGTGGTCCCCGGTCTTAGTCGGAGACTAGTAAGCCTTATAGCGTGGCGGATGCAATAAAGTTCTCCTGAGGGAATCCTGTCCTGGCCTCGGCGGGTGGGCTGCAAGTTGCAGAGAAGCTGGATGTAGCTTTTAAAGACCAAAAGACTTATTTTTTTAAGTGCCTCATAGGATGGTTCTTTGAACAGCGTTAGAGCCTTGATGCTAGAGGGGTTGAAACCGCTATCAAGAAGATATCGAGACGCTTCCTCGAGAGAATTAGCATTGATCAACAGTGTATGAAGGCAGTGGCCGCCGGGTTTGATACCACGGCTTATCATCTGGTCATATAGCTCGGCGACCGAAGGAGGTGATAATCGGGCTAGCTCATAATCGCTATAATTGGCGTCATGAATTGGGAAAACCTCCCGGGAATCACCAGGCAATACCTTGGACTCCGGGTCAACAGGACGAGCATGCAATTTGATAAACATTTCGGCATAGATCTGGATATTAGGAGATTGGTTCGTCGTGGAAACAAATTGGTTAAATACCTTCCACGCCTCCTGGGAGTTACGAGTTGCTCGTATCATCATAGCCCAGTGAGAATATAAGTTTCGGTCTTGCTCATCGTCTTTCCATTCTCGTGGTGAGAGACTGACAGTTTGTATGGTGGGTGAATTGGCACCGATACCTCCGAGAGCACTCAATGCCTGATCGTAAGTATCCTCGGGATACCCAGCCTCTTTCATAACAACGCCGGCCCTCACACTTCGGGAGAAGTCATCTTCGGCAGTTCTTTTGACATCAAGTCCATCAAACTCCTGCCGGTATGGGGGCCATGATTTCACATATCTTATGGCGACTGCTCTCTCGGTCTGCAATTTCCTCAACCCGACCATGACTTCTCGGATCGCTCGGTAGCTCGCTTGGTTGATAATGAGAGGCTTATCTAGATTGTCTGACATTGCTAGCAAGGTTTTTTGCGCACGCCAATTATGTTCTCTATTTCTGATAGGCTGGTTTGCTGCTGGTCGCTTGAAGAGCTGTAGAGCTGTATTGAAGACTTCACACCCGTGATAATAAGCATTGGCATCCGTGCTCAACGACAACCCTCGCATGTACTCGACTGTCAACCGTGCCACTGTGACAATTGACCTAGGCCATATGCGTTGCACATGATTTACAATGCGGCGAAGGAACAATAGAAATTCGGTCAACGTCAGGGTAGTTTTGCGATCATGGAGAGCGGGGATATCGCTGGTTGATTGCGGCACAGAAGGAAAGTAGTGTTTCGAAGTGTATTCCATCAGAGATAATAAGGATTCTGGCTTGCGAAATATCTCGTCGCTGCGTGCCAGGATCGTCACAAGGAATTTGGGCTTCGGGCGTTCTGTGGAAACGAACCGTTCGACACGGACGTCCCCATCCTCCCCTGAAACTATCCATATCCAATGATCTATATCGCTTTTTGACCAGCCTTTAGCCTCTAGACTTTTAAAGCGATCGGCCCACTCAGCCGTATCGATGGAACTAATAGACGCAGAGACATGAGGTTCATCTTGAAGGTCCTGTCTTGCCATCCAGACCTGGAGCATCAAAAGAGGAAGCCGATCAGTACGCTGCTTAACCGCGAATAAGAATGCCTTTTTATAGGCCTTCTTCTGATTGTCGGTTTTAGATCGAATCCGCAGAGCCAATACGCGACTAGGCGGCAGTCGAAGCCATGGATAGCGTCGCCGGCCAGCGCTGGTCATTCGCCAGAGTGTTTGGCTCCAAGTTGGCCGAAATGACCATAGAGAGCCAGACGTAGTCGTGGACCTAACCGAGGCCACCACGGGTGCAGCGGTCATTATAATATATAGTCGGTACTGCTCTCTAGGACTGGGTAGGAATGATTCCCTACCAGTTTACCAGTTTTACCAGTGTATCTAAGAGCTCTTATACACGTCCTCTAAGAGATACTCCAATATATCGGACATGTTGTTACCAATAACATTAGAATGGTAGACAGATAAGACAATATAATGATGAGTAAGTGTATTTGTCTTCTCCTTTTGAATGTGGGTATTAACGATGAGGAAGGAAGGACTGAACGTTGGTGAGATGCAAAGTGAAGTGTTGAAGTTTTAAAGATGATTTTAAAGATGAAGATGTACTTAATACAAAATACATTGACAAAAATTTACTAATCAATATAGTGGAGATCCTACGTACCTAGGTGGTTTTATTTTATTTTCTATTCTATTCTTATCATATCTTATCTCTCCCCTCTCTCCACCGAAAAATAAATATTTATCGATAAGTACTTTACCTTGCTACCTAGCATTCAATTCCAATTCCAATTCCAATTCCAACATCTGATTTTATCTAGAAAACTTCTTACGGAAACAAATCCGACTATTTTTTTTTCGAACAATCTTAATCGCACTCAAATGGCTGAAATAATGTCATCATGCGATCCTCATTACACAAAGTAACAGGCCCCGCGCTTCGAGGATTGCACACCATAGCCGCCCCCACTCCAAGATCGCAGCGATGTTTTCACAAGACCACAATCGCGTCCTTCCTACCGAAGCGTCACTTCGGCATCTCGAGCCAACTGCTGTCGAATGTTGAAAAGGGTGATGATTCGACTGCTCCAGAAAATAGTGGAAGCCAGCCGGAAGCACAGCGGCAGAGTAAAAACTCTGCTTCGTCTAAGCGCAAGCCCGTTCGATCCTCGGCGGCCAAGACTTTACGACTAGGACTCACCACAAAACAACTAAAAAATAAGGATGTTGTAAAGAAGGACCATACCAGGCCCGAAACTGACTACCGCCGAACTATTAACTCGATATGTGTCGCTCAAGCTTTCGACATGGAAGCCGTACAGGACATATTGCGCTTCCATGCATTCGAGTTGGATCCCGATGGAACCGAGTTTGACCCCACAGGCGTTGTGCATGCGAGGGGTATTAATAATGGCGATATTTTTGTATTTCCTTCTGGAACTGTTGTCGCCTGGTCAGTACCAACCGACGCGCTCGAGACTCTCGCCACCAAGCAGCTAATCCGAGCCGCCGAGTTTCCTCACGTTCATCGTCTCGAGATGGAAGAACTCGAATTCATCCCAGACGAAACACGTGACACCAGTTACATGCAGGGCGAGGTTGTCGTACTAGGCACGCGGGCGCAAGAAATACAGAACAACAGACTGGACACGACGCTTGCTAAGATTGCCTTCTCGAGCGGGCTGGCCAGAAGCCCCAAGCTGGCAGTGCTCGAAAACCAGGCCATTGAGTACTTCGACAATTCCAAGAACAGCTTGGATTTCGTCGAAGGAGGCCTGGAGCACAAGCTGAAGCGAGGCTCCGTACTGAAGATGACAGGCCAACTCCTAAGTCTGAGGTCACAGCTCAATCATTATTCAGATATCACAGACCAACTCCCGGATATGTTCTGGGACTCGGAGTCGAACCTCGAGAACTACTACAACCAGATCAGCACCGTTCTAGATATCCGGCAGCGGATAGGGATTCTGAACAAGAAGTTCGACTACGCGTTCGAGAATGTAAGTGTCTTGAGAGAGATGGTCAGCGAAAAGGAGGGTCATCGGCTGGAGTGGATCATCATATTCCTCATTACCATCGAAGTCATGTTTGAACTGAGAAGGGTCTTTCGCGAGGAGATGAGTGAGTGGAGATCGGAATAAATAGCGAAAGCTTTTGGTATGAAAGGGCGGGTTATATGAAAAACACCACTCCATAAGTACATACTTTATGATACCCTCTACATAATGTGATGTCTAGTCCTGATTTCTAAATCTATATTATAAAGATCACACTATTAAGTGCATATGTACCGAGATACCTAGGCGTGATACCCTTTTTGACGCGCCTTGATATTTCTTGCTCGTTTCCACCGTTATTGTATAGCCCTAAATGGGATGGGACTCTGCCGAGATCGACCTCGAATGACTTTAGTCGGGACGCGTGAATTTGGTCGTACGCATTGTTCTGTCGCTTATATCTTTTACGTGGTTCACCTACCTGAAAGATTTCTCTCTCTCCTCACATTCACATTTCATGTACCTTTGACTCCCACCCTTCCACACTTTCTTTTTTATTCTCCCACTACCCCTCTACCTTGTAAGAAATTTTATCTCCGCGATTTCGTCCCTTCTAACACGCCCATTACAACTTCACCAGATCAGCCACGCCCTTAATGCATTTGTGCACATTATGCTTTAATCATTGAAGCATCCGTCACGAATCACTGCTTACGCCGCTGAGAACAAGAACCATTTGAGCCTTCATAGACTCTTTTTTTTTTTTTTTTTTTTTTTTTTTCGTCTTCAATGGTAAAGTTTCTCTTCGTCTTCATCTCCACCTCCGTCGTCTTCCCAACAACTTTTCCACGTCATCATCGCCCATCTATTCGCCCCTCTTCGACTACCATCATTATCTTCTCTCTTTGACGTATTGTCCTTCGTATCTTCTCTAATATAACGCCAGACAGAACTTCCGTCTAATATGCATTCCGCATATCCCGCGAAACAAAGATGGATATTAGGAGAAACCGAAGATTCGAAAGGAGCTGCTGTGAGCGCCGAAGCAGTGACTACGAAGACGTAAGTGATCCCAATTCCCGATCAGGCAACCATCGTTCTCTTACAGTCCACATAGCTGCGAGCACTACCTACACGCGTCTTCTTGTCGGCGGGCGCCGACGAGGTACCGTTAAGGAGCTCTCACAGCCGCTTCTTAGGACGACTCGGGAATCCCGTTTTGATGCCATTACGCTACACAGCAAGCCTTGCACGCACCGCGACAACGGTCGAGCATAGGTGGAAGCCGATAAGAGAGAGGCTTTCCCGACGACTAGGCGAGTCCTAGGTCGATGGGAATTATCCCAGTCCATCAACCCACGACTCATGTCCAGCTTGGACATTGTGCACGTAGCTGTTGAGGAGAGGGGGGGAGCCTGGCACTGGTTCACGAGGAAAGCGTGGTCCAACATCACGGACAGGTGGACCCGCTACTCAAGATGCCAAAGGTCTAATCTAATCCGAACGCAGCCTAGAAGGGGGGAGGGGAGGGGGGGTGGGAGGACACAGCTGAATGAGACATGATGGACAAAGAGAGTTCCTGTATGTATACACGATCTGGTGCAGTTAAGTTTCTGTGAAGAGAATATTCAACAAAACCTTACTGTGCAACATTATTGAATTGCTTTGACACTTTAAACCCTCCCGAGGTTGGTTCTTCTTATTTTCTAGCTCACGTAATTTAAGATTGCCTGAACAACTCTGTGGCAGCAATACTGCATGCGAACATGTCGGGTACTGTAGCAGGTCCTTGGGTAGAAGTGGGTTGGTATGTCTACGGGCAGAACTCTGCTGGTGAACTGTTTCCTTTGCAATCCCTAGTTCGCAGAGTTGTTAACTGTCGACCATGGCTTTACTCATGCATCTACGCATCCTATTCGTATCGTAGCTTATAGGTCTCTATTAGCTGAATCCCATAAGAATTGTAATCGAAGCATGCTTTGACCTATCCCTTAGCTTTACCTAGTAACCACCCTTTGATACCCATATACGTTCCGAAACCCCCAATGACCGTGCAATCAAAAGCAACCCGTATGTACCCCAAAAATTGGTTCGTACAATCCGATTGTGTTCCCGTTTAATGATAGAACAAACGTCTCCAAACCTCGCAGGAGAAAAGCCTAGAAGCTATACCCCATTGATTTATATGCCGCTAAGGCTTGCGTGTGTTGCAATCCCCGGCTAATGCGATCATATTGCCAAATAGGGGTTTCCCTATCGGGCGATCCGCCCGGTAGGTGGGATACGCTCAGACTAGTTCGCGTATACAGCGCCACCTCCCCGAACAGATTGGTAATTGGGAACGTGTGCTTGTCGTAGCTCTTGATGAGTTCGCGCACACGAGGCGTGTCGGGGTCTGGTTCGTGGTCACTGTGTGTATCATCATTAGTATCTGTAATTTATAGGAAACGATTAAGGGGGAGTCCATACTAATAAAAAGAGGTTAATGAATCATCAAGTTCCAGAGCCCGAGAAGACCTCGTCACCGTCTCCGTCTCCTCCGGCGTCAGGACGGCATTCCAGAACATGGCGGCGGGTTCGGAAATATCGGCAACGATCTCCTTGACGCAGAAACTCGCGTTGGGGGCGAACACAAGGGTTCTGTTATCGATTTCGGCAAATCCGGCAGCGCCGTGCTGGCCGACGACTGAGAAACCTTTCTTGAATAGGACTTTGGCGCACTCGCTACTGTAAGATGTGTCCTGGGTGAACAGCTGTATCATGCTGCCAAAGCGCTTGTGCAGGCACTCGATGATGGTCATGGCGGCGACGTGGCGGAAGATGGCCTGGCGCGTTTGCGGGAAATCTGTAGCCGGCTTGGAGATGATGTTGCCGAGGTCGAAGCACACGATCTTGTTGATATACGGTGGCAGCGGGACTCGCATGAACATCGCGTAGAACTGCTGGCCTATCGGGTTCGACAGCCATAGGGCTGTGCACCTTTGGAAGATGCCTAGTTCGACATCGAGGTTTCTGCTTTCTGTGTAGTCGAAAGGTCTGGTTTTGAGAGACATAGGGCAGTATGCCATCCCGTCTGGTCGAGAAGGAGGGGGAAATGATAGGTTTCGGTAGCCATGGAATTCTACCTTGTATGTGACCCTATTCATATCTGTTAGACTAATCTATATTGACAACGGCCGGAGGAATGAGTGGAAGAAAATACAGAAAAAAACACGAACCCCTTTTGTTTCTCGAATTTCTCATCCTCGCCAACGTAGGCGGATAAAACGACGGGATTTTTGCTCTTAATGTTGTTCTCGATGGCGAGCATTCCCTCTCTAGTCCACAGTTTAGTCCCCGCTACGTATTTTTCGATGACTTCACATTGAAGATTGAGCTCGGTATCCGTCCATGTCCTCAATACGGTTCTTGGATCAACGAAACTGTCCCCAGTTGTGGCTGACCCTGTTAGCGAGGCTCTGATCGAGTTTGTGACAACTGAAGCTTGGTTTTCGACCTCTGAATCTTGAGTTTCGGATTCTGGTTCATTAGCAACTTCAGGGTTGCCGAAATTGGCCGCTTCTTGGCTGCCGACACTCGCTTCGCTAGAAATCCCACCCTTAGAAGTATTACTACTCTTAGGAGCCTCAGTGGCAGGACTATTATTCTCTTCTTCATTTCGTTCCCTGGAAGCCACATCATATCGCCTGATATCAATGCCTTCATCTGAATGATAGGTCCTGGGTATCCTTGCCGCTGCGGTTTGTCCCTTTCGGTGACCGTCTACACGCATGCTGGCATGACCATTTGTGCTACCGTTCGAGCTGGTCGAAATGGGTACCACCACCCTTTTACCAGTGAGAGATTCGACTACAGATTTGGTCGCATCTAGTCCAAGGCTCTCTATGGTGCTGTCATGTGAGTTCCATTGTTGCAGACGGATAAGAGGGCGTTTAGGTTCCTTTGAGGAGAACCTCGCCTTTACGGCCTTCATCTTCTTGCGAAGAGACTCCGAGGTAAATCTATGCGACATGGTGATAGTCGGTAATATCGGACTTGAATATGACGTAGACCAGTCTGTCAGTGCATCTAACTTATACCTAAAACAAGAGGAATGGGGATATCCAAAGTATGCACAGATAATGCAGTTCTCCAAGAATTCTCTCGAAGCAAAAATGCATGCAAATGATGCTCGTGAGACAGACCCGGACATGAAGGATGAAATGTTGATATGAAATAATGAGTTCCATGGTGGAAGAGCTTAAAATGGATATAGACTTCTATTCGCTCTACACTGTCGCTTCTGCTTTCCTTATGCTGGTGGGCATCGTGGCATCAAGAAAGATCGATAGACCTGGTGTGCAATCTACCTCTTGAACTAAATAATGCCTATAGGCGTCTGCGTCTTTGGTCTTGGTCTAAGTCTTAGTCTTAGTCTTAGTCGCAGTCGCAGTCGCAGTCGCAGTTACTAAGACTAATACTTAGAGCATTGGAGGCATCGTCTCCCCCCGATAGCGCTGGAAGCCTCCGAGTTATTTAAGCATACCCAATGGTTCCGTTGGCCCATCAGCTCCCAATCGGGTAATGATGGAAGGCTGAAATAAATTATGGTCACTCTGAAAAGCTTGCATTCACGGAAAAGTGCCATCGCGGGCGGGCCGATCAGTGTTGCGGGAGCGATCTTAGGGTCGTCCCACAACAGCTAAGTTTCAGCCTGTGGCCATTGTGATAGTGGGTATTAAGCCACGACATGATCGCTATGGCGTATCTGTTGATTTTAGAAGTGTTTATCGTCATGAAAGAAAGCCATGGTTGCTTCTCTTTTCTATTGATCCATTTGATCTGCGATGATGCGATGTCACGATGGTCTGCGGCTTCCGCGATCGACAGCAGCATTGACGGTTTCAACTCCACGCATCTCTCACGATCGCCAAGAGCGAAGTAGGATGGGCAGGATGGTGTTATTGCCGATGAGCCGCAACCGCTGCATGAGTTTTAGCATCAATTTGAGCGTGGGTATTTATGATTGTGATAACTCAACATTGACAAATATATGTACATCATCTGTTGTAGACACGATTTTCTCGTTTCTCGATAAGTACGTACATTTAATAAATTTGAGAGATTTAACACATCTCTTATGTAAATCTTGATAAATCATGATGATGATAATCTAACAAATACCTACTTAAAAAGAATAAAACTTGATACGGAAGATACCTAGTGATAAGGTAAGGAAGGGGACCAGAAGAAGAAGAAGAATGGAGACAGCACCTTGGAAAGACTGGATGAATAAGGAGATAAGTCTACCTGGCAGCCTGGCAGCCTGATAAGCGGCAGCTGCTGCTGAGCATGATCAAAATCAAGAAGATCAAGGGCATAGCAATGACAGCGACCAGGATAATAATGAACCACCAGGGCAGTGACGAGCGCGAGCGCTGTGAAACAAGGAAAGAAATATGGAAATTTTTCGACTCGGTTAACGGCATTTCAAACAGGTTTATCAGGAATTATATGCATAAACCGGAAGACTTATCCAACAAAAAGGCGGCTTGTGATCGTAAATATTCGTTAAACCAATACGAATGTAGAATCAGGGGTCAGGGGATATTCATCCGAGTTTAAACTCCCTGGTTTATTGTAAAAATATAAAAAAACGCAAATAGATAAAAATAAGAATAAAAACATGTGACACGGTACATTAGATCATACAATTGAGAATAGCGAAGACCCTTGCGCCGCCGTCGATCACTCACTTCATAAACACCGGAAGTAAAAAAAAAAGGGGGAGAAGGAAAACATTATGGAATATATTGATATTCGCATTCCAAACTATTAATAATGTGGAGAAGATTGCGTGTCCAGTATTCCGAAACATAATTTCTCCCGACGACAACTGAACTCTCCCCAACCACAGACCAACCAACACAATCACAACCACAACCGCAAACTACATAAAGAGATATGTTTGGTACCAAGTCGATACGCAATCTCTTCCAAGGTCAGATTCGACTCCTGCATCGATTCCCGCCCGAATCTCAATGGCCGGGAGGCTCACCCAGATGATACTAGGCCACATCGGCCGGCTGGGCCCCATGCTGACCGGGGAGCCCAACGAGAGCGCCGCCGTCGTCGCCCCCGCCCGCTGGCACGTCGACGTCAACGAGACGGCCCTGCACCCGACGCCCGGCACGTACCCGCGGCTGTGCCGGCTGGCCGACAGCAGCCTGCTGTGCGTCACGACGGGGTTCCAGGGCCCGGGCGGGCGCGAGCACGTGCTGCAGGTGTCGCGCAGCGTCGACGGCGGGGCCACCTTCGCGCCGCACGGCGAGATCGCCCGCGGCGCCGGGGACATCGACAACGGCTTCCTCGTCGCGGTGCCGCCCACCCACGCCACACCCGGCGGCGGCGGCGGGGGGGTGGTCCTCGCCGCCTTCCGCAACCACGAGCGCGACCCCGCGCTGGGCCGCCCCTCGCACTTCCGCATCACCGTGTGCCGCAGCGAGGACGGCGGGCGCTCCTGGCGCTTCGCCTCGCAGGCCGCCGAGCAGAGCGCCAACAGCAGCCACGGCCTGGGGCTGTGGGAGCCCTTCATGCGGCTCGGCGGGCCCGACGGCCGCGAGGTGCAGATGACCTTCTCGCGCGAGCTCGCCGTCGACAACCAGGAGACCTTCCGCGTCGACTCGCGCGACGGCGGGAGGACCTGGTCCGCGGCGCGGTGCCTCCGGTGCCACGCGCCGCACGTCAACCTGCGCGACGGCATGCAGAGCATCGTCAGCGTGCGCGACGTCGCCGGCTTCACGGCCGACGGCCGCCAGTTCCTCGGCGAGGCCCTCGTCGTCGTATTCGAGACCACGCGCCACGGCACCTTCAGCGTCGAATACGCCGTCTCGTACGACCAGGGCTTCACCTGGGGGTCGAGAGGTTTGGTGTATCAACCACGACCGGGACACAACGCGGGCGCCCCGCAGATCGAGCGCTACGGCGACACCGGGCTGGCGGTCGTCTTCATGACGGACGAGGAGACCGACGCGCCGGCTTGGCCGAAGAAAGCGGCTGTTAAGGTTGTTTTCGCTGCTGGGTTGAATAAGGGGAAAATATTCTGGAGCCAGCCCACGCTGGTCCACGCGGCGCCTGCTTTCTGGCCTAGCCTTTTCCAACTTGGACATAATGAACTCATGGCCGTTTTCGAGTCTGGCGGGAGAGCTATTGGGAAACGATTACTACTGCGTGGTTAGATAGAGATAGATTGGGTTAAGGCGTATGTCATAATAGAGCAAAGAATGCATTACATTAATAAGAACTTTTCATGTCATTAGCAACGGATGAACATCATGTATGTAAACTGAAGGGGGAAAAACAGCTGTATTCAGTAAGCATCCATCGGATATTGGGTTATAGACAAAGATGTTCGCTACTATAGTCCTCATTTGGTTTATCATTGTTCAGACACCAGATACGTAAGGAATTCAGTCACTATACGAAACTTGCAATATGGGTAATGACGATGTTATAGTGCGATGAAGCTTGAACCTAACTACACTATGTTGTGGTATACATACAGGAACTCTCTTTGTCCATCATGTCTCACTCAGCTGCCACCCCCTCCTCCCCCCCGGCCCCAACCAGCCACCTGTCCATGATCCAATTTTGCGATCAATGCTGGACGAACCCCATACCACTGAACTTATTTCTCCAGTCATTGACTGGTTCAGTGGGATATACAGGCCTAGTAGGGAGTGTCTCCCGGGAGTGGAGGACAAACTCCCTACATGAGACCGATCACTGGGGCGTCCCCCCCTCCAAGTAGAGCTCTACGTGAGCTAATGAACACCCAGCAACCTTGTGGGGAATAGTACCCCAAGGTAAGATTTTTGGTGGGTGTTTCGAGAAAGGAGGATGTCGGGGAGTGCACCGTTACGTTTTTGTGATGAGTTGTTGAGAGGGAAGGATGTTGTGAAGAAAGGATGTTGTAAGGAGAAGTAATTGTAAAATGGTGTTTTGAGGTGAATTTCGCGAGGAAAAGTTATTATAAACCATGGATCCTGGAAATATCTTCTAGAGTGAACTATCGTGTTCACATCAACGCCGTTTATATCAAAGGTTTCTATAGGGCGAAAGCCTGATGGAAGTCTATCCCTCGGCCACGCCCTTGTCGTATACTTCGTCCTCCTCACCAACCCTTTCATCTTCTTCGTCAATGTTGGGATTGGTGAAGAGGATATGGTATACAAAGGAAATTCTCCTATATGTATACCGCGATCTAGAGCAGACAAGCTGTGAACTCCTCGCACAACAACGTCGTTATTACCCGCATCGCTAGGGTCTCCTCGTAGGAGGTTCTTCGTCTTCATCAATACCGAGTGAACGGTGGCGGCAGTATTCGCCGCTCTACCACATTCATAGTAGGGGTATTGGTGAGGGGGAAGGTAGTATTTATTTGTGTATGAAAGCAGAGTTTAGCCGTGGCTATAGCTCTCGATGTAGTCGTCGCGCATCTTCTGTCGTTGGATTGATTTCCGTCTTTGGCTTATTAGCCATCCTCTGCTCCTTGATATTCTCATCGATAGGGTGTGGTAACGTCCAGTGGACTAAGATTGTCCGAGGACTGGAACATTTCCTCATTTACAGAGTCCCACATGGTGGTGTATGAACCTAGGATTGGTCCTCAGCCTTGTATAGGCTGGCTTTGGGGGTCGTATGGAATAGATTATCGGCATTAGAACTAGCGTCTCTATTTTCCCTATTACGATGACAGTTCTTGGAAGTGAACCATGGTAGCTGCAAAAGCGATGTTAGATGTATATGTGTGTGATGATGGTAATGTGTAGGCTTACCTCTTTATAGCCACTGACCGAGAATGGTATACTAGTGCGAGGGAGAAAAGCACCAACCCCATGAACTTGGGGACGCTCTCCATTTCATGTTGTCCACTCCACGCGACAACCCTGGGTTAAGGTTGGTGGAGGTGGAGTGGACAGCATGGATGTTAATGGTTGTTTGAATTATACTAGCACTAGACACCCATTTCACTGTTGTTGTGTTAGGTGGGTGTCTAGTGTTAGCAAATTTTAATTTAATAGCTTCGTTAATATTCTAGACTTCTGTTAGATTTGTAGCAAGGTCCGGGTAATAAACCAGATGAAACGTACAGGTAGAAATAGTTATTTAAATATTTTAAAGGCATTTAAAAGCCTGTTAAAAAAGCATCTCGGCTTAATACTTGATGAGATCTCCCTAGTAGAGCATCAACATCTCGATTCTCGACCAGCCTTTCTTCGACGTTGTCTAGGTTCGATTGGTCGAACGGTGTCGCCGTTTTTTAAAGTGTTTGGAGCGCGTTATAATGAGCTGCTTGTAGTAAGTTAAAGATAACCGTTACGTGTTCGAGTCTTGGTTACTTACCTGCCCCATAATTCAGGGGTATTTCGTAAAAATTATATACCATGATAACCTATGTGGCAGTGTGGGTGCCCACATTGTGTGATTATATATGATAAGCCTGTCGCAGATAGAATTTGTTAGTGACTTTCCGTGGCCAACTGAATTTATAGACTCGGTACTAATTCGAACTAAAACCTACACATGCTAAAGGGGTAGGATATCTAGGATGTGGACGACGAAAGGATCAAAGGGATGGAAAATGACGAAGGCGGTGAAGGTAATGGAGTGAACGAAAGGAACAGACAGAGGAGAGAATGAAAAGAAAATTGTGAAAATAAACATGAGGATAATGTCGACGAAATTAAGAAAGAACAAGAACTTACCCCTTTTTGGTGACTTCTTAATAATAATATTATTATTATTATCAATTTTTGAATTTTTGAAATTATTATATATATATATTTGGTTTCGTGTTGATTGATGGAGATGGTTTGAAGAAAAGAAAATGAAGGAGGAAGAAAAGATTGTGACTGGAAATAAATATGGTTAGCTATGAACGAGGCTGCAATGTTGTTTGTTTATGGTTGGCGACGAGAATAGTGGGGGGTGGGAATTTTGAAGGGAAGTAGTTTGTGCGTACAATTCTGTCGATGTAAACAACCGTGAAAGATGTCGAGGAAGGGAAGTTTCCTAAGTAGTTAGGTACATAGTGAATAATCTGAGTGAAAGAGGACAACACGTCGACGCGTACGTATGGTCGTGCCGACGTGTAAAATGTTTATACATCTTGATGAAAGTGATACATTTGATCATGGCAGAATCTCATCACCTCACCGATGACAGACACTTTGCACACTCTCACCATAGTCACTTACTATGATTACTGAGGTAAATAGGCATCTCCTTGGTAGGAAGGTCGAGCGCGAGATGTTCTTAGACAGAGATACTGTTCCAAAAGCGCAGAGTACAAGATATATCATGCGTGAATCGAGAAGGAAAAGAGAAAAAAACCACGGTGCTTACTTCCAGGTTGGTATTGGTTTGATGCGGTATGTATGTACTTGCGTGGGGTGCTCTCGCGCATCAAAATATGTATTATAGAATAGCAACTGTGATGATATCGTGGAGTTGCATCTATACTTCGTTGATTCCGCTCTACACTAGTTAGTATGTAGTCCATTGATATTTCCTGTCTGTTTTCACGAAAATCAAAGAATAAATCGGCAATGTACGTTTGTACTGATTATAAAAAGGGGCGGGACCAACCCAAATCTCGGCAGCCCCTGTTCCCTTACGACACCACAATTCCCAGCGACCTTAAATAGCTCGAACCTTACGATCTGAATTAATCCTATACACACCCATAAAGCAAGAACACGGAGGGTTAAAAGACCTAATGCATGTGATGTAAGACACTTTGCTATCGATTAACTAAGCCAGCTGCCTTCTTGCACCCTTGGCTGCCTCATCTTCGGCTTTGGCACTACTATCTCCATCATCACCACTACATCACTCCCCTCTGCACCGACATGCTATCTTGCATAGCATCACTCCACATTTTATACATCAAGGCCTCCCTTCATGCCACTGCTGTTATGTGTCGTAACCACAAGACAGCAAGCGACCAGCCTTCTCAAACATAAGAGGGAAACTAGTACTCAAAGACGAAGTAGCTTTTCTATCCCCAAGACATGGAGGGGGGACAAAAAGAAGTGAGAAAAAAAGGAAAGAAAAGAGCCATCTACATTTCCTAGCCGCCCCTTTGCCTTAGGGGGAATCCCTCCGTTATTTCCGCTTCACCAACTCCGGTTCACCGATGTCATCGACGCCTCTAAGACGACGAATGAGTTACAAGAAAACAAGTTGTGTTATGGGTTCTTATATCACGCGTAAGACCTCAATGGTCATTCTGTTGTTTGATGGCCACTTCACCCCCCACTTTATCTTCCACGATTACTCGCCAGGCTAGAAAGTTCGAGATCTTCCCACTCAATATGCAACTCGGATACCAAAAGGTATTAAGCCCGAAAGCGTCCTATTTTTTCTCAGAGCAGTTATAGCCGCGGGTCAATCAGCCTTTGACGAATCATATCCTCTCCCGATACGACTGGGGCTGGTTGTTCGGACATAATTGGTTCTTGAAGTGCCATTGGTTGATCAAATGCCAGCCCTTCATCAAATGTCATCGGTTGATTGAATGCTTCCCATTGTTCAAATGCTGCTAAACGTTCAGGTGTGATTGGCCATTCAGGCGCAACAGGACGTTCAGGTGTAACAGGACGTTCAGGTGTAACTGGACGTTCAGGTGTAACTGGACGTTCAGGTGTAACTGGACGTTCAGGTGTTGATGGTCGTTTAGCCGTCGAGTTAATTTCAAACCGATATAGACCATCTCTAGTGTCCAAAACGGGCGGTTTGAGGTGACCAGGTGATCGCGTTGCCGCGGAATGATGAACAGCATGTGGCAAAGAAGGTTTCTAAGCTTCTCTACTAGAAATTGACTGACCACCGTTTGTCGCTAGTGCTGTAGGTGCCAATGCGGGACTTCCATTGGTTGCGGGCGAATTTAGTTGAAGCTTCGGACTCTGGCTGGACGCGGGATAGTTCGGCATGCCCGCTCGGGCGGCCGTCAACCTTGCTGGATCTCCTCCCAAACCAATACCGCCTAGCCCGACCGGTGCGCCGACTTGTCCTTGCCCTTGACCAGACATGGAATTTCGTATACCCTCATTTGTCCTCTGTGCACTCTTGGTCGCATCAAAGCGGGCTTTGGCTTGGTCCATCGCCTGCTGCACCTGATGAGGCTGGAGGGACGTATGGAATGATGAAGTGCCAGGCGTTTGCGCATTCTGATTCTGCTGGCTGCCTTGATTGTTAGGCATAACAGGTGAGCCGGTATTCGGGTAGAAGTGCCTTGGTGGATTGTTACTCTGACTGCCGTAGGACGTCTGCCTCGTGGGCGTTCCAGCCGGATTATACCCCGTGTGGTGGGGGAGAGATTGATGCTGGTGCTGGTGTTGGGCTTGTTGGTGGGTGGCATGCGGGGATGCCGTTCTTTGTGGTAAAGTTGCTGCACCATTTGTATATTGCCCGTATGGCTGATGGGACGGAGTGCCCTGAAGTTGATGCAGTTGATGCTGCGGCTGGAAAGTTTGGGAGTGATGGTAACCAGGCGATTGAGTATTAGGTGGGTACGATTGGAAACGTGCCTGGGATGTTGTGTTGCCTGCATTAGGAGTTCCTATGTTAGAGTAACTCGGCATTGGCTGGTACTGTGGTCGCGCTGGTGCGGGCGAGTTTCCGTATGGACCGGGCTGCGAGTACTGCGGGGGTTTGTTAAACTGCTGCGAATAACCCGTGCCAGGGTACGGATTCGGGGCTCGATAGCCCGCGTTGGACGGAGGTCGCTGATACGTCGGCGGCATTGTCTGAGGGGGTCTTTGCATCGCCGGCTGAGAAGGCCGCACTGGCGTTTGCGCACCATAGTACTGCGGGCTTGGCATTGGAGCACGGGCGGGATGATACGGTTGACCGTACGGTATGTTACTTGATGAACTTGATGCTCGAACCGGGGCCGGTCGAGGAGGGGTCGCCGTTGCAGCTTGCGCGGCTCTAGCACGAGCAGCAGCTTCGTCTTCTTCCATCACTCCTTGGTATTCATCGGCTCGAACTTCAATCTTTGTCGATATGTTAAGCTCATCCAACTTGTCCGAGTTCAGTCGAGCAACTGCATACGGTGGCAGTGTCTTGATAATGAGAGCCAGTTGTGCTTGGAGAGCCAGGTAGGTGGCCGTCTCTTCTTCGCCGGGCTGCACCGGCGTCCCATTTGTAAGCATATCGCTGTAAGCTGGATCCGCCGCGTATCGACTCTGACTGGACGGGGACGGCAACGTCAGGTTACGATTCTTTTGGTAGGATATCAGTGTCTGGATTAAGTCGGAAACCTCTTGAAGGATGTCATCCGTGTTTTTCTCCTCTTCCGATTTCTTCGGACAGCAGACCTCCTCTAGACTGGGATCTACCATAGTGTCGTCCCAATTGTCTATGACTTCTTGAATGAGAGTATCATCAATCTCTTCGACGACGCGAGCATTGTCCTCGTCCGCATCTTCAATGGCGTCTTCCGGCAGTTCATTTTCGACGAGGCGATCCAAGCTACGCGCTCCAACTTTCTGCCACCACATGGTATGACTAACCAAGCCGGACGATATCATGGCGGCTGAATCATCCTTGGAAGGAGCAAAACTGGAGAATGCGCCACGGAAAAGAGCATCCATCTCAGACATCTCAATGTCAGATGAGGAAGGTTTATTTCCGGCAAGGCTCAATGCTCGTTCGCGTTGTTTAGTCATAATCTGCGACGGAGGTGCGGCATTGCTATAATCCAGCCAGCGTCCGGTGGAGATGTTCTGGCTGAAATATGACCCAGCTCGGTACTTAGACTTCTCGGTCAATTCAGGGCGATGCCACCCGACCTGGACGCCCTTAGTGGTGCTCTTTGGCGCCTTAGGGGGTTGAAGCGAGGGTAGGTTTCGCGGAGGTGGGAAGAGCTCTCCTAACGTCTTGGACTTTTTTTCCTTCTCAACAGCTGAAGAAAAAGAATACGGTATCGCTCTAGCAGTCTTAACACCGACAGGCAGCAGGCTCTCTCTTAGAGGTAAGATGATTGCTTGTGTGCCGTCCGGGTTGATGGTAGACTGTTGCAGGCTCGAGTATAGCGGCTTCCCTCTCATTTGCTCGTTGTGAACCGTCAGTACCATATTCCCACTGGCATTAGACTGTAGATCGCTAATCGAGTTAAGATCTTGGAGTGCGTTAGAAACGCGGGCAGAGACGCGGGCATTGTTAGGATATGCCATCTCGCGCTTGAATATCCCATAAGCTTGTCGCTTGAATTCAATAATCTTAGCAATGGCTTCGTCATTCGCGTTGGTGTCCTGTCCGAGTTGAACATCTCGCAGTTCAGCCAAGTGGCTAGTGATAGAGGAGATAATGTCGGCAATGATGCTGTCGATATCACCATATTGTTCCCGAGTCACCTTGTCGGCAATGGAAAGTAGCGGACGGCCATCGTCGGACTTGATTCGCTTTGGCTGAGGTTCATCGGAAGAATCTTCTGGATCGGGAAGGGGACGGTGAAGGACAGAAGGTGTCGGATCGAATCTGGATGTCGCCAGTGGTAAGTATCAGACAATGTTCGTCAAGTAAACTGGTAAGAGGGAGGGAAATGGTGAAAAATAAGAGCGCATATGGAGTTAACAAGAATAAAAATAAAAAGGGAAAATATATATAAAAAGATGGGAATGATTAAATGGTTGATTACCTTTGAAAGACATCATAATAGTTACGTATCGTAGGTTGATCTACCTTAGTCGCGCTGGATGAGAAAGTATCGGCGTCGGTTGTGGCAATAGGATTTATGTGGTTAACGTTAAGGCCATTCGGTGGCTTCTCACCGGCGTCAGTTGATTCGCGTTTGCGCTTGATCGAGGGACTAGAGATAGTCTGCGTGGTATTGATGTCGGAGTCGATCATATTGTTAGTGTTAGGGGAATTAGAAGCAGCAGTAGCAGCAACGGTATTGTTGGCATTGACATTGGCGTTGTGGTTGTTGCCGCTGTTGTTATGCTGCATAGGCGCAGAATCGCCATTTGAAAATGTTATGGCTGGCGAGGCCATTTTTTTAAAGGTGAAGTCGAGGGATATTTTATCGCAGTTGTTGTCCCTCTAACGAGGTAGCCTCGATAATTCGTGGTTGAGAATTGGTGATGGTTGCTTAAAGTGTTTAAAGTGCTAAGAAAATTGGCGGCTCCGTCGCGCTGCACGGTCGGTCGGTCGCGCGATTGGGATAAGAAAATAAAATAAAAAAGAGACGGAACCCTGGGGGCTTCAGATTTTGTCCTTGCTCGTTGGTGCGACCGCGAGTCTGCGACCCTCTTTCTGCTCCTTCTCTTTTTTTTACCCAGAGCCTCCAGTACAGTAAGTAGTAAAGTAGTATGGATAGTATTGAATGGGAGTGGTAAAAGATAGGGCAGGTCCAAGTGCTGGAAACTGTCACTGTAGGGGAAATACTAAGGTTTTGCCTACTCCTAGGTGGGAAAGGCCAAGGAAGGTAGGAAGGTATTGTACCGTACAATACAATCCCCTGCGTATTGTACCTAAACACCGATGTGGATCATAAAAAACTTCCCCTTCAATGAATGTTGCAAGGTAGGTTGATAGTGTAGAAATGGAACAAGATGCATCATCCAACCCCGACGAGGGTGATCATTCATCAATAAAATATCGAACGAATTAATGACAATAAAATTTAAGGGTAAAAAACAAGAAAATAAGAAAATCGATTGGGAAATCTACCCAAGTCCACCATGGGTAAAACCATAAGATGGTCGAAAACCGTCTAGAAACGTTTTTTTTTTCTTATACCGGATTCGCAATAATAGGTATTAGTTTTTCCTGCTAACTTTCGTATTGAAAACTGCACCGGCCAGACTCACCACGAAAGTTTTGTACCCAGTATTTATGAGAGGGAGGAATGCAATGAAATGAATTCCTATGTCTTGATTGTGCATGCAAATGATGACTGACGCTAAGACCATGCCACTAACCCTATCTTAGACTGGTACCACGACGCACTATCCATTAGGTATTTGTCCCTTGCACGTGATCTCAACCAAGTCATTCTCCAGATGGAATCCATAACCAACATATGACATGTACCTCGGTACTCTCTTGTTAACAAATTTCGACTTATTAAATTAACCATTCGGAGGCACACATCGATCAGATCGGCTTGACACGCAAAAGCACATATTAAACATATATGTACATATATATATTTTATTGAAATGCATCAATCATAATTTAAACTATTTGCTCAAGTACGAAAAAGATCGAGTTTTACTTATGCGGAGTGCTAAATGTGAAGTTTTGTTGTGTCGTTAGAGATACTGGGCGCGCACGTAGGTATGTATCTAGGCAGATGCATAAACTAGACACCCCACGAATGTAAGGACCGGATATACGGGGGTAGACTGCTCGAGGGCAACAATAGGGAGATCAACATGTATGCCTACAACGGTGGTACAAATCACATGTAACAGATTATATCACGGACACAAGACAAGCAAATCCATTTTATGTTTTCCTTGAGAAATACCAAAATTGTACGATGCTAAACGAGTACGTGCGGTAGGGTAATTTACATCAGACTTTGAGTCCCATCATGCTCAGCAACTAACAAGTTTTGAAAGGAATACCCAAAAGAGAATAAGAAGACACCTTATGTGAGGGTCAATGGGAAATGCACTTAAACGCGTTATCGCCCTCATATTATGATTGAACCAGTTCAATTCCCCATGTTACATCGCAATCTCATCACTAACCTTACAAGGCCATCATAGTTCCTTTCCCAAGGTCCCTCCAGTCTTCTATTTGGCTTCAGCCAGGCCGACGGTGCCCTTACCGAGGTCGTAGATGGAGTACCATCTTCGGAGGAACGCATCGCCAAGGATGGCAAGGGGACCAACTGGTGCAGGGAAGTCCATACCCATAAAAGTCGAGATGCAGCTGCCCTGAACCTCGAGGATGTAGTCATAAGGGCCGATGGCAAAGTCGTGGCCGGCTAACTTGAAGCTAATATCGGGAAGCGAGTCACGGAGGGAACACTCGACCGTGTACTGGCCATTGTAGCTCTTCTTGGCACCGATCTCCTTGTTGAGTAGCTCAGCAAGGTCGCTGGGAAGGGCGATGAGAGAAGTGCCGGTGTCCAGGATAACTCCAGTGTTCTCAAGCTCAGCGGTCTCGTCACCAAAGGAGATGGAGTCAAAGTCGACCTCCCAGTAGGCCTTGCGGCGCAGAGGGATTTCCGTAATCTTGCCCTTGTAGTGAGACTTGTCGATGCCACCAAACACAACCTCCGAATCATCGCCTCCATTCTCGCCGCTAAGGTAGAATGCGAAGACAGAATCGTCGATCAACTTCTGGTTAGCCATCTGGTAGAACGGAGGTACGATGCCTTGAACAGAAAGACGGTCGAACCCCAAGCCGAGAATACCATCAAATCGGCCGAAGGCGAAGGCCAGACCAGGCTCGCTGGTAGCCTCGGCGAAATCCTGGTTTGTAACTACGAGGTCACCAATAGTCAATGTATCCTGAGATACGAAACCGCTCAAGCTACCGGATCCATAGCGAATCTCGAATTCGGTACCATTCTCCTTGTACGACGAAGAAGATGACGAGTCGTACTTTTGGTGGAGATAGCAAGCGATGCTACCGCAAGATGACGAGGGGACCCAGAGGTTCGAGCTTCCGGTGTCGAGGATAACTTTGAAGTCTTGGGGCGGCGTGCCGATGCTGATCTCGGAGAAGTCTATTATTAAATTGTTAACGGATCAATGTCGTAAGCTATCGCATTAGAAGCTTCAGAAATGCTTACACTGGGCGTTCATAAAGTTGGAGATGGGAACGGGATGATCTGTGTCGACATGGATAGAAGTGTCTTGGAACACAGCCTGGGAGTGAGTCTCAGGTCTGGTGCCCATGTACTTCTGGCTAAGGCCACGCATCTGGGCCTCCATCGGGATGCTCTCCTATTGTAAACAATCAGTACCAAGTCGCATCAGCCGGTCAAGATAAACACTAACCAGTTGCTCAGAAAGAGGAATCTTCTTCAACTTCATCTTGTGGACTCCGGCCTGGGCGGAGCCAAGCAGCACAGCTGCGGTAAGTAGAGCTCCCTTCATGACGGGCAACTCCGAACGGTGACGAATGAATTTAAAATGAAAGTACACTTGATGAAAATGATCAAGAGGAAAATGGTATTTTTTGATGGTTTTAGATTCTCTGACCCTGGGGATGGAAGGAAAAGAGATGGATGCTGTGACGGATGACGGATGATGGATGTAGGTAGGAAGAAGAGGAATGGCCGATGATGTTGTGAGAGATTGGAAGATAACGGCCAAGCTCTCTCCTTTGATCAATTAGCGACAGGTGCTAAGGTGAGTGGGTGGCATGCAGGCACTTGCTCTAGGTAGAAAGGTGGAGACATTTGGTCTCGTGCACGAGATACATTCCACATTGTACAGTACATCAGGGTTGAGTTGTTTCCTGTGACGAACCCACCTTGCCGAAAATGGCATTGGTCTGCCCAATGACGCAGGTGGATAGGGTTGCATGGGTCATTCTTGTTCCGAGCAACGAAATGCTGGAGGCAGCAACCGCTGATGACACAAGCAGGTACACACTCGACGCCACCTTGTGGGGGTACAGTTTGTCCAATAGAGTTTCAAGTCGTCTGATTAATCCGTTCCGGGATTATTGTCAAAACACTCTCGGTACCTAAACGTTAGAGACGATTATGTACTGTACATTAGAAAGCTTCCAAGGTTTCCTACAACTTTATGTGTTTTTACTCCCACAGAAACCATACTTACGTAATCATCTCGTTGGCCATCAAGGCCATCAAAGCCATCCAAGCCATCCAGCCATCGTCACCCTTAAACATTTACATGTGACCGGATTCGGATTCGGGATCCATGCCTCCAAGTGCCTGGAAGTGAACACTCAAACGCCACCTATCACGCGCCCACTTCCAGCTTCAAAAGCCAAAAAACTCGTCGCCATTATGTTGAGCGGCAAGGATGCATATCCATTCATTGCGAATCCATCCCCTCTATCCCCTCTGAACCTGTCCGCTGTACATTTTAGCGTCATCCACATGGTCTGAGCTTGAAAGTAGATATTGATAAATGTACGCAATTTCTTGCGCGGGGCCTAGTCGCGTAGGCTTTTAAATGTCTTCCCTTTTGTATCGATGATCTGGGATACAATAGGCCCACAGCCTCATATGAAATAAAGGGGGATTTCTCTTGAAAGCTGAACTTTGACTTGCCAGAAGAGGGGACGCTAAAATGTACAGTGGACAGGTTCAGAGGGGATAATGAACTACCCATACCAAAGCATATACACATCAAATGTCGGAACTTTTCCTATGCCCCTTTTCTATGAACCTAGATCACGCAACTACCAGTATGTAGTAGGTAACTGGCCAATTCGATATCTTCGTATATTCACTACTAGTGGTTGTAATGACGTGGGAAATATAAACCAAGGGTGTTAAACTCGAGGTTTAGGTATATGGTTAGCTTCCTTTACTTTATTCCTTATTCCTCATGGTGGTAGTAGATAATATCATAAGCTGTCCCACTTCAACCAATTAAGCTCAAGATAGTATTTTGGGTTATTTACTCACCTAGGTATAGTTTGAAGCATAATCGAGACCGAGAATATTTTTATGTTTCTAATCGATTAAGGTTAGGAAGTCTTAACTTTATAATATTAAATAGGGATCCTTTATAGAATTGGGCGAAGCTGAAATGACTGGTACTATAGTCCATATCTGCATGTATATAAGCCACCAGATAGATGGTAGTGGCTCCCCAGCTTCATAGGATTAACTCTAGGTATCTTATAATAAAGGGTATGAGTAGCGAATCTCGCTGGCTTAGGTGCTATACCTATAAGTTTTATCTACTCGTAATTTAAACTTGCCATTCACCCTTTTACTACAAACGAAAGGGTTCAGCATGTAATTGTAGATTCTACTCAACCAAAGACAAGTACATGATCTATTACAATTATGATGTCCATCAAGAGAATTAGGAGGCCATTTATCATGAAGATAATGACCGGTGATTTGATAATGTCAAGTTTGCCCGTTGCGGCTGTACTATATCGTCAGTACCTTGATGGAAGAGTTGATTCGCCGATTTCGGTATGGGCTTACCAACGGATATCACTTTCACCAATGAAAAGAACAGGACCTTAATAAACTACTCCGTCAGTTACTCCGGATCCTAGGAATACCACTAGGGATCCTAGCGTAAGCAAGAACGAACGAGCCCGTCCAGCGCCCGTCATCATCACCCCGCTATTTCGTACCACCATCTAGAACTTTTTCTTACTTAATGAATGAACCCCACCAATCCCAATTGGTGTAGAAGAGAGAAAAAAAAATATTCTTCTTCGTTTCTCGTTATTATTTTTCATCCTCCGTCCGTCTCTCCGTCTCTCCGTCCTCGATCCTTCATCCTCCCTCTTCCTTTCTGGATAAAAAAGCTCTTTAGCCCGCAGAAAGAGTCTCTGCTTTTACCAAAGTCATTTCTCTTTTGAACATATTATTTCAATTCTTTAGTTTGATTATTCTCAATAATCTTCCAATCTTCACACAATGGCTGCCAACGGTACCACCTACGCTCTCTCTCAAGAGCACAAGGACGTTAGTAATACCAACCCAATTAATCACTCATTCACTATGACCTCTGATTAATCTAGTGAGATCATATTTGCTGACTCACCGCTAGCTGCTCGAGAGATCTCTTGTTGACTCTGACCCAGAAGTTGCTGAGATTATGGTAAGTCGCCTGCTCAAGGTTGCGATGAATTATCAATTGATCTCAGCTGACTTTAATCGTAATTACAGAAAAAGGAAATTCAGCGACAACGAGAGTCCATCATCCTAATTGCCTCCGAAAATGTCACATCCCGTGCTGTCTTCGACGCCCTAGGCTCCCCCATGTCCAACAAGTACTCAGAAGGCTACCCCGGCGCTCGATACTACGGTGGAAACCAGCATATCGACGAGATCGAGCTACTTTGCCAGAGGCGTGCTCTCCAAACTTTTCACCTCGACCCGGAACAATGGGGTGTCAACGTCCAATGCCTTAGTGGCAGCCCGGCCAACTTGCAGGTCTACCAGGCTATCATGCCCCCTGGAGGTCGATTGATGGGCTTGGATCTCCCTCATGGTGGTCATTTGAGTCACGGATATCAGACACCCTCAAGAAAGTAAGTTGCTGTTTCCTTAGTATGAACGTCCCGGATGTCCGATGACTGATTCTGTCTTTCTCAGGATCTCGGCTGTATCGACTTACTTCGAGACGATGCCTTACCGAGTGGACCTCACCACTGGCATCATTGACTACGACAGACTCGAGGAGAACGCCCAGCTATTCCGTCCTAAGGTCCTTGTTGCCGGCACCTCTGCTTACTGTCGTGAGATTGACTATGCGCGCATGAGGAAGATTGCCAACTCTGTTGGAGCCTACCTTGTTGTCGACATGGCTCACATCTCTGGTCTGATCGCCGCTGAGGTCATCAAGTCTCCTTTTCCCCACGCCGACATCGTCACCACTACAACTCACAAGTCTCTCCGTGGCCCTCGTGGTGCTATGATCTTCTTCCGAAAGGGTGTCCGCAGCACCGATGCCAAGACTGGCAAGCAGACCCTCTACGACCTCGAGCCGGCTATCAACTTCTCCGTCTTCCCCGGTCACCAGGGCGGTCCTCACAACCACACCATCACTGCTCTCACCGTTGCATTGAAGCAGGCACAAACTCCGGAATTCAAGGCATACCAAGAGAAGGTTGTATCTAACGCCAAGACAGTAGAAAACAAGTTGAAGGCTCTCGGCTACAAACTTGTCTCTGACGGTACCGACTCGCACATGGTTCTTCTTGACCTGAGACCCCAGGCTGTGGACGGCGCCCGTGTCGAGGCCGTCCTTGAGCAGGTGAACATCGCCTGCAACAAGAACGCCACCCCTGGCGACAAATCTGCCCTTACGCCCTTTGGTATTCGCATCGGTACTCCTGCCATGACTTCGCGTGGCTTCGGCGAACAGGATTTCGAGCGTGTTGCTGGCTACATTAATGAGTGCATCAAGATCGTCAAGAGAATCCAGGCTAGCCTACCCGTTGAAGCAAACAAGCTTAAGGACTTCAGGGCCAAGCTGGCCGCTGGCGGTATTTCCCAGATTGACGAGCTCAAGAAGGAAATTGCTACCTGGTCCCAGACATTCCCCCTCCCCGTCGAGGGCTGGAGAGTGGATGCAGGAATTTAAAGCATCATGTGTAGGAATGAATAACGAATATTGGGGGTTTATTGTTCAACATATAGACTTGAAGGCGAAAGAGGGGCAACTCAACTTTTCTCTTGATTGTGGAAATACGGCGGGCTTCATTATGGAAAACGGGATGACAAAAGTGGACAATTGCATGCATTCATCAGGCGTTGCAAACATCATAAGAGCGCTCCGGAGTTGGGTATAGCTCTAGGGGTCTGGGTCATCGGCGGCACTGCTTCAACGCGGTAGATTATAGGGAACCAACTGATATCCATTACAATGATTTTCGTGTAAATAAGAGAAATACGATGATGCTCATATTTGGGGATTCTCAATGGAAGATGAGGTACATGAAAAATGTAACTCGCGTAATCAGCAAGCATCTGCATCTGCATCTGCATCTGCATCTATGCTCGCGACAAGACATGACGATAATGATACGCCATGCCCAAGTTACCCATCACGTCATACATGGATGATAGGTAATTGTGTTGTATGGGAAATTTCTATCATCTCCAATGACCAATCAACAAACAAAGCTATATTCAACGCTAACGGCCATATAGTAGCGTATAAGCGGACTTAGTTGGCTAACTTGCTCTAGGTATTCTTCCAGCTGTAATTACTTTTATAGGTAGACACAGCTGTAGATCTTTGAACAAACCAACCAAGATGTCTCATCCAGACGCCGACTTACACCCCGTCGCCACGGGTCTCGCCAAGACAACAGTTGACGTACGTACCGAATCCGGTACAAGCCGGGGTTTACATCTCTGCCTACTTATACGGTTTCGAAGAACCAAGCCAACTAACCAAAACAACAGGAGCACGCCTCGGAGCAGCCCCTCAAGCTCTTCGCGGGCTGGTTCTGCCCGTTCGTGCAGCGCGTGTGGATCACGCTCGAGGAGAAGCGCATCCCGTACCAGTACGTCGAGATCAACCCGTACCGCAAGGGCCCCGAGCTCCTGCGCGCCAACCCCCGCGGCCTCGTGCCGACGCTCCTGGTCGCGCCGGGGAAGGCCCTGTACGAGAGCACCGTGCTGTGCGAGTACCTCGAGGACCACTATCCGGACTGCGCGCCGCGGAGTGAGTGACTTTACTCCCTTGTAATCTTCTGGGGGAAGCGGAGGGGGTCGGGAGATGGGTCATGCTGACCATCATGCGCAGTCTTGCCGGAGATAGGCAAGGACGACTATGCTAGAGCGAAAGCGCGCATCTGGACAGACTACGTCACGAGCCGGGTCGTACCGGCGTACTACCGGCTCCTGCAATTCCAGCCGTCGAGGCACGCAGACGGGGAGAAGAGGATCGAGGAGCTGCGGCGGGAGCTCAGGGGTAATTTGTTGGAATTCGCGAGGGAGATGGATCCTCGGGGCCCGTTCTTCCTGGGTCCGGACTTGGGTCTTGTGGATATTGTTATAGTGCCTTGGGCTGTGAGCTTGCTCCCTTTTCTCTTCCGTTCCTCCCCCCCTTTCTTCATCTATTCCTGTTCGGGTCTACCCCCTAACTTCACACTATGCTTCCTTTCACATCATGGCTCTAATGGTAGTCCCCTCAGGTCCGCCTCTGGGTCTTCGAGGAATTCAAAGGTGGTTTGCATATCCCGGAACCGGGTCAGGGGGGCTCGGATGAAGAGACATGGGCCCGGTGGCGCAAGTGGTTGGAAGCTGTATCGAGTCGCGAGAGCGTCGACAAGACAACTAGCGATTTTAGGCACTACTTACCGATTTATAAGCGCTATGCCGACGATGTGGCACAATCGGAGCTGGCGAAGGCTACAAAAGCAGGGCGGGGTGTACCGTAATCTTCATGTCGCAGTTAAGCTTGGTAAAAGCGCTTCTATGTACGTACGTACTAGGATGCAAGTTGCTCGCGGAGAATAGGGGCTATGGGTGAGGTATCTCACGTAAGCTCTAGTTGTGAATAGTCTCTGAGTACATACTTACTTGGGTCTTTAAGTCGCATACTTGATTAAGTCTGCACAACCTATCTTGAACCCTCATTAAAAATTGATACATTCTATGGTCTGGCATTTTACTTAATAGGAAGGTAACGGTTAGTAATACACTATTATCAATAGCTGTCAAAATGTAGCTAGACGTCCATATCGATACTGTCACCATGAAGCTTACAATTTCTGCATGTATTTTTCTTTTTTTCATAAATTTATCTTGAGGGAAGCTATTGTACTCTCTGGGTAAACTGAAAAACTAGACTACGAGGTATGGGCATCAAATAGTTATTCTATACTTAGGTAATGCGTCCCCTTATGGAGAGCGACTTGTCACAATCGACTTACTCATATTGAGGAATTCGCAATGTCGTTCCATGTCTTGTTATGAAAGAGCTGGGTAAGAAGTGTGACATACGCCTCGCCGACGGTCATAGAACCATCATTGACGGTTCTCACCAGTCCGTTGCGTTCTAGTTCCGGGCGTAGAAGTTTCATGTTCTCTTTGAAATGGGCAAGTCGCTTCTCAAAGCCCCGAACACTATCGTTGTCCCCGGCGCGCTTTAAGTAGCGGGATCGCGCAACCTCTTCCGGACATTCAATCACGATGGTGAGGTTAGGCAAGGATGACCCGACGACACGCTGCGCCGCCTTCAGGTGGTCTAATTGCCGGGGGAATCCATCCAGAAGGATCCCTCTGTACTTATATTCCTTGCTGGCCCGCTGGAGCCGCCTCTGCAGAGATGGGAGAGCGATAGCTAGGGGGACTAGCTCGCGCCGTGCATGGCAATTGTAGATTACGGCCGCCACAGTCCAGTCCATCGACGCCTCGAGTTCAGCGCAGAGGTCAGCTGGGATAATCCCCCCGTTCAGGGTGTACTCGTAGATGTACTGTCTTACCGTAATTACGCTAAAGGATTTGATATTACCCAACGACCTAAGCATGTCACCGAAGGAGATGTAGTATAGGTCGAACTGCTTAGCTAGCATAGCACCGATGGTTCCCTTCCCACAGGCAGGGATGCCGAGAAGACTTATAATTGGAATCATTTTGACTCTGATGCTGAAATATGAAGCGGCAAATGCGTATGTGGTTGTTGGTTATGGCTGAAATCGATTGTTGTCCCAGGGATGGCATGATTAAGTAATTGTAAATACGCTTTAGTAGTTGATAGACAATATGCGTGTTGCTGAACATGGCGTCTGCAAGGAACAATTCTGGGAAGCTAATTCTTAAGACAATGCTTTTGTTCTGGAACAGCTCTCAACAAAGCCATGTGGTCAGGGGGGGAAGCCATGAGCATCATACTTATCATCGTGAGCGGTGCCGAGCGAGCGAGATTGGGCGACCGATGAATCTCTGATATACCCACAGCTGCCACCGTGCAGTTCGTTATCCTACTAGAATACACATGAATGTTTATGCCAAGCTCAGCTAGAAAGTTGAATCCTTGCAACGCGGCCGTAAAGCGTGACCCCGTGACATAAGCGGCATTCAGAATATTCGTATTGTAGAGTGCCACGGCAGGGACTCTTCTGGTGGAACCACGAGAACGGTGGTCGCGTAACAACTAAGCTGGTTGGACAAAAACATATTTCCCCGGAATTTCGAATAACTCCATAGATCAGAAGGGTGTTCCTTGTTTTCCGTATAGTACTATAGTCAAGCTGCAAGGTCCTTTAAATAACGTGCCGTGTTGTAGGCGGGATCGTTAGGTCCATCGAAGGGCCTGGAGTAAAGAAAGATATTAATCACTCAAGCCTCTCTTTTTGTCTCCACAAACATCCTTCGGGGATTATATCATTTGACTGCATCTGGTTGGCACTATATGTGCATTTCTTTTCACAGACTATTGATGCAGTGCGCCTCGGTATAAGCTGAGGGGACGTGGGCGCTGGAGGCGCTCAGTGTTATGTAAATACCTATGGTCAAGCTGTTACCGACCTAACGTGCACCGTAAACAGATTTAGACCAGCGCGATGTAGTATAAGAATACAGGAGTCCCGTGGTGAAGGGAATATTTTTTTCTATCACATCTCATCGAGTCTCTTGGGAACTACATCTGACTGAATCTGCATATAGCCAACTATTTTTAGTTTTGCCTTGCTTCACACGTCACGATGAAGTTCTTACTCTGCCTTGTCTTGTCCCTCGGGACAGCTAGCGCCGCACCCTTCGAGCTTGTCTCGAAACGCGCACTCGAAGACCATCAATGGACTCGTGATAAGAAAGGTTGCCCGGCTTATCTTGAGAAAGGTCAATACGAATTCCCACACTATATAACTCAGGTGTCGAAGAGCCAGCCAAACCGAGCCTTCGGCCCACAGTACAATGCCCGCATCACACCCAACGACGTCTCAACCATCTTCAGCTTCGATGTCCCGCAGTCCCGTGCCGATGCCAATTGCACGCTCGAATTCCTCTTTCCCCGTCAGGATCAGCTGAGAACTTCCAAGTACAAGTATCAGGGAGGCGGGACGTTCTCCTTCACGGGTTACTTAGCTGGTAGCTGTCCCGGCCCGAATACTACCTGGAACAACCAACCGACGCCCGGTGTCTTCCCGCCATTCCCACCCATCCACATGGAGCCGGGCTACGCATACACTATCGACGTCGGCCCGTGCATATTCGCTGCTGGAACGTGTGTATCTGGAAGTAAGTTGAAACCCTGCTAGTTAGCTGATGATAATAAGAGTGTTAACGTTAATGCAGTGACTTCATCAAACGATACCAACTTCGAGTTCTTTGAAGACGACGATAACTGTCCGATTGGGATGTACAATGCCTATAGTTATGGGCTACCTTGCAAACCGGAATTTTGCGGCTCAAGTTAGCGACAATGATACCTCCGACCTACCTAGATACTCACGGAACATACAATACCTACACCGAAAACCTCATAACCAATACGACTGGAGCCCAAGAGTCAGCGGGATATAATGATGATGATGTATGAGTAGTTTTAATACGGGTCGGGAAGAATGTTCGTCAGGATGTAGCGAGTCTTGGGATCACTGAGGGATAATGATGTATTCAGGGGTTCTGCTTTTGGCATTTGTAAACAGCAAACATAAGATTCTAATCGGCATGCCGAAGTCATTGAGCATTTTAAACCATTGAGCGCTCGATTTTCCTTTCCACAGCTTCTTCTACACCGTGCTAGCCTAGGCATTTCGTACGTAAGGGGAGCGACCATTCAATTTTCGAGTCTCAACAGCCAAAGATATCACAGTAATATCGCCGCCGACGTCATTATGTAACAATTCTGCGAGGAAATCAACCCCGAGATTTTTCGATGGACCGCAATCATGGCTCGTTGTTCTGCCGGATGGCGTTCTTTGGCTTGAGCGACTCCAAAGGACTTCTCGTGCTTTCGAATATGACTGGTTCATCTCCACAGAGCTAATTCCCAACTTTTTATCGACTGTATGTCGATCACGATGCACCTGCATGATAAATTATTTCTGCAACCAACAGCATATTCATCGCGGTCTAGTGGATATGTAAGAAGTAAGGGAGTCCTACGTTGATGCGTGATTTCCATAAATACTCATTGATTAGATGTGATTCAAACCTCTGGCTCTAGATGAGTTTCTCGACTTTTGTATGTAAATGCTGCTGCTTTTCAGATTGACCTCGATATGCGCCACTCAGACCTGCTATTTTAGGACGTATCTCTCATCAAATGTAGGCAAACACTTACAGACTTATCGCCATCCTGATATTAAGAGACGTCTTGGCGTGTCTAAGCCTTGTTGGCGACGTGAATGATGCCCTAAGCTCATTCTGGAGACCATAATCTGGAGACCGGAATTCTCGCCCATTTGTACAGCCACCGAAAATCTGTCGAAAAAAGAATGCAGGCATACCTATGCCTGTTGGCCTTGTTCTTGAACGGTATAGTACCCCACAGCCCATGAGCTTACGCTTTGAAGCCTCTTGAAGACGTCGCTTATGAACCTGGCAGCCGGATTTGCCGTCGCAGATTCTTGTACAACCTCGACCATCTCCCTCCCGACGCCTACAGATGGCGCAGAACAGATTAGCCTCGAAATTACAGGTTGTAGCAACTTCACCGGCATCTCTAACTTAACCAATGTCGCGCGTGTGAATCTATATAAGAACAATTTCACAGAACTCGATCTCGCTAGCCTTCGCATCACGGACCAGATTCGCATCGCCGATAACCCGAACCTGGAGACGATCGTTTTACCTGACCCGCGCCCAGGTCAGACGGTATCACTTCCGCCGACTGGCGCAGACGCGCCGCAGTGGACGGTTGTTGAGATTGTCGACAATCCCCGGTTGGATACTGACAACATCAAATACCAAGGCAGTGCCAACTTTTGGGATTGGGGAGTGCGTAATTTCTCATCGTTCGCTCTCTCGGGCGGGAATTTTCACTCGAATTTCTTGTGAGTTGATGCGGCCTTGACTATTCTCCCTTCCTCCTTCTCCCCTTTCCCCAGTGCTGATTTCAAGTCCAGCTACCCAATATCAACATCGGCGGGAGATTATCCAGAGTCGGGCCATGTATATGTTACCGATAGTTTCGTCTTGAATTCGACGGATTCGACGTACGACTGCTCCTACCTGAATTCGCTCAAGTATCAGGGTTCAATCAAAGGCAATTACACGTGCCAGGGCAGGACGGTGGTCCCAAGCATTGCATGCAGTTTTTTGAAACCCCGCGATGTCCTATGGGGAGTAGTGGTAGCGGCCATCATGTTTGTGGGGTTGCTTTAGCTGTACTAATCCGAAAGGATGTCAAATCAGGATCGGAGTTGAGAGAACGTGGAGGATGTGGCGGCCGTTGAAATGAGCCCTAGTGGGAGCTACCACAAGTCCTGAGTTATGCCACTATGATCAGCCTCGGAATGAAATATAGAAAAATAAAATAAGAAGTTAACAGTACTGGCCAGTCTTGCTTTAAATATGAATATTCCTTATGTAGTTAAGAGCTTTAGTAATCGAGAAAGAAAAAAGGGGAAAAAGGATATCTTACTTAGGTCAATTTCAGAGGCCAATAAATAGAATAAATTATGCAACTTCGGGGAATTGAACCCCGGTCTCGAGCTTGGAAGGCTCGAATGCTAACCATTACACCAAAGTTGCTATGCATTGCATATCCGGGGCCTGGATATTTGAAAATATGTATCATTTACTTCCAAAAGTGCATAAACCAATCAGGAATGCTTCTAGGTCTCGAGTAGAAGGCGGTCAGAAGAGGCAGATGCTCTGAAAGCAATATTCGATAACGCTTTCTACCCGTTGAGCCTATAAATAAATGTCTTCAGTTAGGGATGATGATGATTTTGTTTACATATGGAAAAGGGGGAACCTAACTGGAGCGTGGCATATCTAAGACAACAGGTGCATGCTGTACCTCTATAGATTGATTATTACTTTTTCAGTCCTTGGGAGAGGGTCAATTTTCACTCGAAGAATAACGCAACTGCATCTTTGTGTTCTTTAATTCCCCTGAATGCTTGGCTGTCTGAGCCTGTCAAGCTAAGTGCTGTGAAGAACAATCGTTCTGCGACTTCTTATACAAAGTAAGAGCACCAGACGCAGCTATTCGAGTCCATGAAAGTTCGCGATAGAACATCAATAATAATGGAACTAGGTAGCAGTCCATAACTCCCTAGAGTCGCCCTCTTTAACCACCCCGACGCAGACAGGCTGCGCCGATGCGGCGCTGAGCGCGTGCCAGGACATTTCGTAGAATGCGAATTGATCCGAGGTAAACTCCCCCAGCGACCCCCTGGGGGTCACTTGAACCATTTCCTGGGACAGGAGGGCTTCCGAGACTTCGAGTGGTTCCTCCGGGAGGCGAGTCCCTTCACCAAAGGGGACGGATAAACGCATCACCCCAAAGGTCGAACACAGGATAATTCCCTGCGTATACCTCGTGGGGAGCAACGACTTGGGGGATTACTTCCCCCTTCACACTGTTTTTGGAGGGTTGTCTTGGGTGGCGGAGTATTAGCCGCAGGGGTAGATGAAAGAGGTCTTTCATTATGTCAAACGAAACTCCGGTCACGCGCTTCGTAGATACTAACTATTGAATAGTATTAGATAGTATCTACGTCCTTCGGACGTAAACATGTTCATCATCATCCCTAGAGTCGCCACGGTGAACCTAGTGAAAAACCATGTCGGTCTTATTGTAATACGTCCTCGATACCATGACATCAAAAGCTCCGGGTTTGAAAAGTCGTTTCGAAGGAGGATGTCGACATCCAGATAGTCATCGCGACTTATCCTGTCTTCGATTGTTTGATAGTGCGAATGATAGAGTGATTCGCGCCCTGGTGGTTGTGGTCGACCTACGCAATTTTGATTGAAATAATATGGCAATATGGCCTCTCTTCGTACAAGCCACGTTTACAATCAACAATAATTGATATCCAAAGTCCTCACTAGTATGGTCGTAAAATGCGATAAGCGGGATGCAGCCGGAAGTTCCGCCACCTTTTCTACCAGCGTACAACAAGAGATCTGGATGAATCGAGACGACGTGTTAATATGATAAAGATATTGAGGCTGTGAAATGACGATATGCCTTGGTGTAACAACTCTACCTACCTATGTAGGTAAAGATTTGATACTTGGTATCACTCTTCTAAGTTCTGTTGGACTTATGTTATATGGTATAATTTTTGCCAACTTTAGTATCTTGGCTACCCCCGAACAACAAGTTCTCGACATATTCCATGACTACGGCAAGTTGACATCGAAGGAATAACATTGGAGCCCCAAGAAGAGCAGACCTTAGAATAGAATGACAAGATGTGAATCCATAACTTAGATTGTTCCTCCGGATCTACCGAATACTCGGCTCCGGCATGTTCCGCCGGCATGTTCCACCGGCTACTGTTGTGACCCAGGGGCGGCTTCTAGCTGCCTCTTGTAACTTAGCTTTAGCCTCTTTGGCGTGGCAATATTTGTAAGCAGTAATCCCCGGATCTTGAAACTTCCATACACCTTCCAAAAACTGATTCCAGTTCCAGTTTCGGTATCCGTCATGTGCCAAGAATGATGCAAATAATAGGGATCACTTGGCGCGAGTGTATACGACTATTAACCCTACGGGAATCTATCAACGATTCTTGGATAATCGGGATCATAACCGGCATTGGGTGATCTGATATTGATTTGCAGCACCTTCTCAATTGGCTCTTAGGATCTGTCTTGAAGAGTCTTAACGTGACTTGGCTAGGACTCCAAGGTAAATTATCATGCTGGTTTTTGTGGTCATCTAGGCTTGGCTTGTTTACAAAAATATAAAGCCAAGACGAACTACTGCCAAGGCAATATCTTAGTGCATGATCTTGATATATAAATTACTTGCAACATCCGTGATAGATTTGTTCAGCCTAGAAAGATCTCCAACAATCGACTCTATCATCTCATCCTATCCAAAATGCGTTTCTCTACCTTACTTGCCGTCGCTTCGGCGCCCTTGTTGGCCACCGCTGCCCCAACTGAAAAGCGACAAGAATCCAAGTTCTGCACGCGGATCTCGCCAGCTCCCCCGAAAGAGGTGACTGAGAAGAGATTCCACGAGTTTGCCGACTACTTCCTGGTCAAGCTGGATATCTACAAGGCTTTCGAATACATCCTCCCCGAATACATCGTACGTCGAATGTCATCCTGTAATATCGGACGTTGTTAACCAGATTATCTATAGAACCACAACCCTCAGGCTGAGGATGGCGCGCAAAACGCCTTAGATCTCCTTTCCCCGTTCTGGGCAAACCAGACCCTCACTGTGCTCCGAACCAAGTTCGAGGGCCCAATGTCGTGGCTCAACTACGAGAGCTCATTCGGCACGATCGTCGATCGATTCCGGTGGGAAGATGGCTGCATCATTGAACACGTACGTTGCCAAACCTCCTTTTTCTTCTTTACCGAAAGGCCTGCCCAATGAAACCTAGAAGATAGGTATAACACAGTTTAATACTAACATTTCTTCTTAAAATAGTGGGACCAAGGAGAGGTGTTCCCTGAGAACCTCAAGGCTTAGACTGGGAGCGTATAAATCCTGAGCTTGCAGCATAAGCGGATGGTGCGATCTTATTCTTTAGCATGTTGTATATTATGTTACTTCTAGCATACATAGATTTCGTCAAACTTATAGAACCCCTTTTAGAGCTCTGACTTATATGCATCAGCACAACTCCTCTCCGCAAGTGACCGCTATGGACGACGTATTGTATGTTCATCTTGTCATATGAGGTCTCTGCTGATATGAGTCTCTAACTTGTAATGTTCGATGAATGATTAATATTATATTAAGGGGCAAACTATAACTTTGGTAGAACCATGATGTGCAGTTAAAGCGATGACTTGCCTGGGCTCAGCGTATCAGTCTCAGACCTTCATTGTGTACTGACGTGATACCCGAGTCTAAAGCAAATCCCGATATTCTTAAGCCAACCAATAGAGGTAGGATGATTCTAACCTTACGATGATGGTGTAACTAGTGACGGAAAAAATGAATATAAAAAGGCGCACGTTACTGACTACTTTGGTGGGACGTTGTGATTGACTTCTTCAAGATTAATTGGTTGGATACCGAGGAAGACTCAGGTTTAAGAGTCAGCCCCATTAAAATGGAGCTACCTATTCGGTCGATTCATTTTATGTTATACACTGAGGATGAGTTTCAGGTACCTAGATGTGCCCTTGTGTTTGACGCAGTGAAGAGGTGTTGACCAATTGGATATGGATGCGATCCGCCCCGGCAGTTGGGTTATCCAACCAACTCAAGTACCATCCTTTCATTGCCTAGTGAGCTGTCGAAGGATCTAGATAGGTACTGCGCTGTTTATATCACAAACTAATGCTGACAGAAACGGAACAAGGATTTATATCGGGCTTCTTCAGCTTTAGAGTGCTTATCATAGCCTCAAAAGATGAGAATTGTCCAATCATGGTATTGGAGGTAAGGGGCATATGCAAGCTTCTTATAAAGTCATTACAGAACCACATCACGTTGCCTGGTAGGACGATATCCTCCAGCATCTCTTTAAGGTCTTTGGCCCTTGAGTTGCCAGGACAATGCATTGATTCCTCGGTATCCATTCATCCCCTCTTGCCCGTATGTTTGCACTAATATATCAATATAATCAATAGCATGACACACACGTTTAACCTCGCGGTCGTCGTTCTCGGATTTCTTAGTATAATAGGGGTAAATGGGGACGACGTAAACAAATTCACCTATCCGATGGAGGAAGACCTCAGTTTAAACAAGGGCGATACGATCATAGCGGCATATGAAGGTAATATTTCTGCGCCGTGTCTATACACGTGGTGCAAAGATTCTGCGGGAAATATAGAACGTAGGTTTCTGGCAAATATCGAAAGTTAGTGAGCGAGCCCGCTAACTAGAGTGCAGTAGAACAACTCGACCGCGTTGGGGGACCTAACACTACGGCGCCGATAAATCTAAATTTTACCAGAACAGATGTGGTGCGGTGTTGGTTTAATATAAGGCTCGATGAGACTAATAGTGACGTTGGTGCGAATAGCGTAGGATTCTGGTACAACTCAACTGAAGGAGACCGGGTATGTCAAGTTTCTATCGGAATTGCGTAGCGAGCGAACGATTGGAGACGATGAAATCTTTGGAACATCAAAGCATTTCGGCCAGAAGCTGGACCGAGATGACCGGAGACATTACCCGACGCCTCTACCGTCTTCGCTCGGAACGTTCGATTAGAGGATGGCCGCTGACTTAAGAATTATCAAATAGAAAACGTTTAGCTCGAGTTCGGCAACCTCATCCACATCGAGCTCCAGTTCTCCAAGTTCGACAGAATCCGGGGTTAGCACAATCCCCACCGCAGGGTCGACTAGCTCGACGATCCCGTCTCCATCTCCCGACTCTAGCGCGCCAACTAGTCCCAACCCCGGATTATCGACGGGCGCGCAAGCAGGAACTGGTGTTGGAGCTGGAGTAGCTGGCATAGCGATTGGCGCCGCCGCCGTGGCTTTTCTCTACCGACGGCAGAGGAAGCGGGGGGCCGACCCAAGTGACAATGCGCCGTCGGCCTCGTCGCATTACCCACCGACGGCTGGAGTTCCCAGTATGGTTTCAGAGAATCCAAAGCCGGGTTATTACCCTTTTAATAACATATGTGAAGCTCCGAATCAAAATCTTTGTGGCGCACCGATAGCTTCCCGACAGGAGATGGATGGGACGTCCACGTCACGGCACGAGATGCCATAAGGCTTAGAATGGTCGTTGTGTCATGCTAAGATGTGTAATAACAAGAAGAAAAGAAAACATAAGAAATATGATGTCTTTGCCAGACACTAAATAGTCTAAGCTAACTGGTTTGCATATGTATATTTCGTATGTGCCTTCCCCTACAAATTTATCGGCGGTGAGGGAGCTACGTACTAAAGCAGAAAACTACTGTCTTCGCTACCACTTATCGTTGACGAAGCCCGGTAAAATGCATAGGCGAGGTCGTATATGCCAGGAGGGCGTACCCAATAGCATCTATATTGGGGCCTAGGCCACCAATCACCAACCTTTAGGCCTGTATTCTTTGACCTATGGCTCGACGGGGAGCTTGGGGTCGGGCGGAAATACTACGTATGCATATGGGCGACAAGGGGTTCGTGGGTCCTCCCCCCCAAGTTTCCAAAATGTAGTGCGATCTTCGCCCACAGCGCACGGTCGTCAAGTCTTTGTCCTACCTATTCTTCCACGCGGACACTTCAGGCTATGCGCGTCAATTCAACCAAGGCCAGCTTTCGCCCTTTTCCAGCACCGGCCGAACTCAGTAGCCGAGTTGGGGAAAGAGGAGAGAATAAAGGCTCTGTGTTCCCCCATTTTATTCGACTACCTACTTCAACTCTCTCACGTACCAACGCTGCGGAGTTAAGACTTTAGAAGAGAACAGGGAAAGGGAAAAGAAAAAGAGAGAGAAAAGGCAAGTCATGGCGGATTGGTATTCTCTTGGAATCGCCTTGTTTGCTGCCATCGGCACATTCCTCTTCGTATGACTATCCTATTTCCTTCTTTTGGGGACTTAAACGTAAATAGTATTAAGTATGTAGGGTAATGAATCACTATGCTAACCACTGTTATTGCGATAGGGCTTTGACACCGGCATTGCCACAACTAGTGAGTTCCGAAGAGTCTAATGCCACTAGGAGCAGCTCATTAACTCACTGGTAATTAGCCATCGCCCACGAAAGTTGGATTGATTATATGAACCACCCCTCCAATGGACTCACAGGCGCAGTCGTTGCCGTGTACATCGCTGGAGAAGCGGTCGGCGCCCTGTCGCAGACGTTCATAGGGGATAAGCTGGGTCGCATTCGGTTCATGCAGTTACTATGCATCATCGTCACGATCGGTACCACAATCCAGACGGCCTCCGTCAACATCGGGATGTTCCTCGCGGGCCGCGTCATCGCTGGTATCGCCGTGGGCGGCATGGTAGCTACTGTTCCGATCTATCTTAGCGAGATCTCGGCGCCGGACCGACGCGGGCTCATCGGCGGTATTTCCGGGTGTGGCATCGCCTTCGGTACCATGTCATCCAACTGGGTCGGCTTCGCGTGTGCGTATGCGCCATATGGAACAACCCAGTGGCGACTACCCCTCGGCATCCAAATCCCCTGGGGCGTCATCATGTTCGTGGGCTTAGCGACGTTCATGCCGGACTCGCCGCGGCAGTTATTGCGTAACGGCAAGGTGGACGCCGCTAAGCGCGAGTTTGCCAGAGTCCGCCGGGACTTGCGGTCTCACGAGGTGCACGAGGAGTTCGCACTGATGCGCGCCCAGATCGAGTTCGAGCTTTCGCGTGAGATCAAGACGTATAAAGAGGTGTTCAGGCTGTTCGGTCGACGAGTTATGGTTTCCATTACCGTACAGACGATGACTAGCTTGACGGGGATAAATGTCATTCAGTATTACCAAACGACCTTGTAAGTTGAACCTGTTCTGCTAGCTTTGTCTAGATAGTTTGATAATACTGACAGGTTATATGCTTCAGATATAAATCCCTGGGAATCCAGCAACAGACTATTCTAGCTCTAGCCGGTGTATATGGTACCGTGGCCTTCATCGCGAACACCATCACCACAAGGTTTCTCACAGACCAATGGGGTCGTCGTAAGATGATCATATCGGGTACTATCGGCCTCGTCCTGATCATGATATACTCCGCGGTGATGCAGCACGTTTTCCAAAATAGCGATAACAAAGTCGGCAAGGGCTTCGCCGTCCTCGGTATCTACTTGTACGTGGCATGGTACTATGCCATGATCAACTCCACGACATGGCTGTACGGCGCGGAAGTACTACCAATCGCGCTGCGCAGTAAAGTCATGGGTCTCGCGGCCGCCGGCCACTTCATCGTCAATGTCGCTGTAACGGAAGCCGGCCCGAGCGCCTTCGCCAACATCGGCGAGAACTACTACTATGTCTTTGTCGGATGCACGATAGTCTTTTCGATCCTCGCGTATTTGTACTTTCCCGAAACGCGCCGAAAGACACTCGAGGAGATCGCGCAGGCCTTCGGTGATAAAGTCGTGCTTGTTGATGCGACCCAGATTGAAGCGGATCGGGGCGCTATAAAAGGGGATGTGGAGACAGGGAGCGTTAATAAGGAGGAAAATAAGGCGACGGGATCGATCACTTCGACTATTCTACCCAGCCACGGCTCCGTATCGTAGTCCTCGTTACGGATGAGTTTAGTTCTTATATATGTATAGCTAATTATGATCAATCATGAGAAGTGGTGGTTATCGTACAGATGCGTGAGGCGGTATTATCCAAGACAGCGCGTGAGATGCGTATGCTCATAAACTGGTAAGCAGCCTTCCCTTTTTCCACCTAGAAAGTTGAAATAAAATATACACCGACGAGATATGTATACCTATAACGCCTCGCGAGTTCTATATGTTATAAATATTCGTAATCCCTTTATTTAGATGCTAAAATTAGCGCGGCCAAAAATACCTACCTTATTTCCGTCAAAGTCGACAACAATTTTGTTTCATTCCCACATAGTAGACTTCGAAGTCTACGTCCTCGCGCTACTCGTAAGATCAGTAGTCAAGCTAGCTTAGCTCGACTTCTTCGTCGTATTGGCGACTTGACGCCCTTTAGATTCGTTGCGTAGCTATCGGATACCATTGTTAATTTATTAACCCAAATTTAGTAGGTCTGAAGACGAGGCTTTGGTAAGCTGAACTTACATAGAGCTCGACAAAAAAAGTGTTAAGAAATATCGCTGTCCATCCCGACGTGCCAAAGACCAGATTAAGCACAGCGGCCGTGTGTACCCGGTCCTTGGTAAATACGGTGGCGAGCACAGCGATATGCTTTTCAGGATCCTCCCCTGAGAAGAAGGAAGCGCAGTCCGGGTACCGAGCAAGCGTCGCCTCTTGGCTTTTCAACAGATAATTGATCTTGTCGCACGGTTCAGGGTAATAATAACCCCCTACCCCCGATATGATCATGACGAAGATAATCATGAGTATCCTCATAGTGACGATGGAGCCTCCCTAAGTCATAGATGGCATCAGCAATTTATTCAATGCTCCAAATTCCTCCCTACGTAGCATATTCGACGGCAAAAATGATAGGATGAATATAATAATGACGATCACAGGAACATACATAAACCCAGGCTCGCAACATCCAAGCGCGATGCTCCGCGATCTTATGGCGTTTGGCGTTGATACACCCAAAATATAGCGCAGTGGGAAACATGATAGCCAGCAGGCACACCATAGATATTGTGTCAAGACCACCGCCCATAGCGCGTGGCGAAATCATCACGGAGGTAATAGTACCCGGGATCGAAAGCACCACTGCGGCCCACCCGATGACCCGATGCAACCGCAATGCCTTGCGGCGAACCACCGGGATGAACTGAATGCATGCAAGTAAACTAGCCGGTAGGATAGAGGCCAGATGCGCCATGATCCCGATCTGATACCACCCTGGCATCAAGTAGTACAAACATTCTCCGGGCGACGCAAGGTCACGACCACCCGGCGTTGCGCTACCACAGAAGGTGCCGTAGAGGTCGAGGTACTTAAGCCGCGTGCCGGCGAAGGCGGTCATCATCCCAGCGCAAAGTAGCCAGAGCCAGAAGTTGGACGCCTTGGAAAAGCCTACCGAGCGGTAGATCTTCCCGGCGGTCGCCGCAAGGACATTCGCGGAAGGCTTAGTTGACGTTGCCATTGTTGAAAGAAAAGGGGGTAAGAAGACCTTGAATTATGCAATTTCAATGACAATGGAAACGACTCATTCAACTTCACCAAAACTCCTCGCTTTATATATTAATTGAAACCATAACACCTATGTTGAGAATAAAATCCCCAACATATGAATAAGAGGATCATAAATTTAACAAGAACCAGTACTACGCCTTGTCGAATCCTTCAGCTTCTGCAGCGGAGGAACGCATGTGCCATGCCGGTCCAATCATAATGCCGGAATTGATAAGTTTCTTCGGGTCACGTCGCTTTCGGATCGGCCAACCGACCTAAGTTTCAGCTTGCGCATCCAGGTAACCGACCCGAGTTAGGTAGTCAGGAACGTCTTATACCATAGAACGACTCTAGTAGGCATCTAGCATGTAGTGGTGTAACTAAAACCGGCGTCGAATATCGAGTAAATGATTAAGTATAACTCAAAAACTTTCTAAATAATTATACACTAGAAATTGCTTGATCTATGCTCGTCCTGCTCCTTATCAAGCGTTTACCTGCGTGTGTACCATGACGCCACTATCAGCTCGAAACTTAACGATGGTGGTAAGCTTACACGATCCTTATATACGAGCCTACCACTCAAATTTCATCCATATTGTAATTAAGTCGAACAGGGCGACATTTCCCCTTTTTTCATTATGGTTTGGCCACTCCTTGAAACTGAACGAACTTAGGACGTTATTCAGGACGATGCAACGGTATTACTAATATCTCTTCGTCATAAGAAACGCCTTTATTATCGACCTCGACTATGCATATGGATTTTTCATTTCATTATATCATTACAAGGCTTCTGACCTAGTAAGATACCGTATTTCCTCACATAATGCATTCCAACTATATCTTCACAGAGCTATAAGCCGGGGGGTCATAAAGGGGGATTGCATACCCGATATCTGCATTAACTCTTTTTTAGACTACAAACGCTTACAAGGAAATATATATGGATAGAACCATTTATTTTATATGGAGGCGAACCGAATTGGAGACTCGAATGGCGCCATCGCACTTCGTGATGTGCCCCGTCATCAAACCCACCACATATCTTTCAACCCTAAAGTTTAAACACCATGAGTGGAAAGCCCGAGGAAGCGAATGCGAGCGGATTAAATCATGGCTATTATAACCTCGGCTTATATAGACGGCCGGTGAGTTCCAGTAGCGAAGAAGCTCGCGAGTGGGTTAACCGTGGGCTGATCTGGAGCTACGGCTTTAATCATGAGGAGTCTGCCAAGTGCTTCGAGCGCGCCATCGCCAGCGACAGTAACTGCGTCCTGGCGTATTGGGGTCTGGCCTATGTCTTAGGTCCGAACTACAATAAGCCTTGGGAGTTCTTTGATGAAGTCGAGCTGGAGCAGGTCATGAAGCGTACCCACAGCGTCGTCGAGCAGGCTACAGCGAGAGCAGGAAATGCTTCGCCTGTTGAAAAGGCACTTGTGTATGCGTTGAAATTTCGATACCCGCTGGAGCAGGTGGCGGAACAGAATTGGTCGATATGGAACGAGTCCTATGCCCACGCAATGGGGATGGTGTACAAAGAGTTCCCGGATGATCTGGACATCGCCACTCTGTACGTCGATGCGCTCATGAACCTCACGCCGTGGCAGCTCTGGGATATAAACACCGGAGAACCCGCGCCTAAGGCTCGCACGCTAGAGGCCAAGGACATCCTAGAGCGCGCAATGGCCCAGGATGGCGGGTCTCATCACCCCGGGCTGCTTCACCTGTACATCCACCTCATGGAGATGTCCAACACCCCCGAAGCAGCCCTCGACGCAGCCAACACGCTCCGGGACCTGGTCCCCGACGCCGGCCACCTCGACCACATGCCGACGCACATCGACGTGCTCGTCGGCGACTACCAGAACGCCATCACCTCGAACCAGAAAGCCATCGTCGCAGACGACGCATTCTTCGCGCGGGAGAACCCGCTGCAGTTCTACACGCTGTACCGCATGCACGACCTCCACTTCCGCATCTACGCCGCCATGTTCGCGGGCCAGTCCAGGGTGACGCTGGAGACCGTGGCCCGGCTCGAGGCGACCCTGCCCGAGGAGCTGCTCCGCGTCGAGTCCCCGCCCATGGCCGACTGGCTGGAGGGTTTCCTGGCGATGCGCGTGCACGCGCTGATCCGGTTCGGCCGGTGGCAAGAGATCCTCGAGCTACCGCTCCGCGAGGACCGCCAGCTTTACTGCGCGACGAACGCGATGGTCTACTACGCGGCCGGCGTGGCCCTGGCCGCGACCGGCAAGGTCGACCAGGCCGCCCGGCAACGCGAGCTCTTCGCCGCGGCCGCGAGGGACGTCCCCGAGTCCCGCATGGTGTTCAACAACAAGTGCGTGGATATCCTGCGGGTGGCGGAAGCGATGCTAGACGGCGAGCTGGAGTACCGGCGCGGGAACTTCGACACGGCGTTCTCGCACCTGCGCGCGGCGATGAAGCGCAGCTACGACCTCCCCTACGACGAGCCCTGGGGTTGGATGCAGCCGCCCAGCCATGCGTTGGGCGCGCTGCTCGTCGAGCAGGGCCACCTCGACAAGGCGGTCGACGTGTACGCCGAGGATCTCGGGTTCAATAGCAACCTCCCGCGCGCCCTGCAGCACCCGAAGAACGTGTGGTCGCTGCACGGATACCACGAGTGCCTGGTGAAGCTAGGACGCCTGGACGAGGCCAGAGCTGTAAAACCGGAGCTAGATGCGGCGATAGCGGTTGCGGACATTCCCATCAAAGCATCTTGTTACTGCCGCACCAGCGTATTCTGAGAATTACTGGGACGAATACGGTATATAATGTACCTAGGTATATACAGCGCTTAGACGGACATAGCAAGATCAAATTGACTTGAGCATATTAGAGTTGGTATTCATTCATTCATTATCCCTACGCATAGCTTCCTCCTCGATGACATTTCATCGTACAAGGACCGACATCCTTCTCGAGCCCGCCTGATCGCCCATTATCCCATCTTCAAACATAGTCATCGAGGAGATTTCCTAGTCCCCTCATTTAACTACCTCCCTGACCCGTAAAAAAACCCCCCCTCTAAACCCCAATAGCCTTCGCCAACTCCTCTCCCACGCCCACCGAGCTCGCCGGGTTCTGTCCGGTAATCAGCTTGCCGCCGTCCTGCACCAGCACGAGCGGCGCGTACGGCTCGGCAGCCTTCTTGTAGGTGGCGCCGGCGGCGGAGATCTTGGCCTCGAGCGAGAAGGGCATGTACTGGGTCATAGCGACGATGTCCTCCTCGGCGTCGCTGAAGCCGGTGGCCTCCTTTCCGTGCAGCAGGTGCTTCCCGCCCGGCAGCACCACGTTGACGAGCACGGCGGGCCCGTGGCACACCGCGGCCACGGGCTTGCCGGCGGCCACGAACTCGCGGATCAGCGCGATGGACTGCTCGTCCGTGGCCAGGTCGAACATGGGCCCGTGCCCGCCGGGGTAGAACAGCGCCGCGAACTCGGACGCCCGCCCGAGGAAGGCCGACAGCGCCGCCGTCTGCTCCCACAGCGCCGACTTCGTCTCCAGGAACTTGGCGGAGGACGGGTCGCCCTTGAACATCTCGACCGATCCCTGGTCCAGCGGCGCGACGCCGCCCTTTGGCGACGCGGTTACGATTTCCACGCCCTTTCCGGATAGAACCTCGTATGGGTGGGCGAATTCGGGCTTTTGGGATCGTTAGTCGCCTGCTACGATTTTCAGTGTTTTTTTTACGTGTATGAGGTGGTTACATACCAGGTACCAGCCAGTTGCCTTATCGGTGCCCTCGATGAGTCCGTATGAGGTTAGAACGACGAGCACTTTAGGCGCCATTGTGCTTCTCTTTCGTGTTCGGTTTAGAAGTGTAATAAGTTGTTAGGTATCAATGATGGTAACTTTAAACTAGATAAGTAAAGCTGTATTGGTAAATGAGAGGTATTGCGTTGCATATGAATTCCCATGTATATTATCAGAAGATGGTATTTCTTCTCGAAGCTGTCTAAATCTAAGTAGAGCTTATAGGTATTTATAAGACCATACCAATTTTTACCGAACGTGTTCGCGATAATACGAAACGTTCGTATGATGCACCTTGGAAAGGTCAGAAAGTCATCGAAAGCGTATGTAAGCTTCCCGAGGTCTATTTTGCCGCCGTAAAAGAAGCCTTCTTCTCTCTCGAGCATAAAAATGAGAAGAGAAATGTGGGTAGAACTCCAAAATAGTGACGGCATTTTTACCCCGCCGGCGACCTGATGTCAGTGTAGCTTAGCTTCGCCGGTATTGTTGATGTTTAGCGTATTACCTCCGGCACCATTAAGATAACTATCCCTTGCTCCAACTCGTGATTGGTACCTAGGTAGACCCCATCTCTAGCGGTAAGGGATTGGCCCGAGTCTAATATGACGCTTGCCATGTGGTTTCTGCATACGATAATAGAGCTAGTTGATGTAATTAGTCAAATCGGTGTAGGGGTTAAGGGGGTTGGGTAGGGCTCACTCGTCGGATTTTAGCCCAGCTTGCCATCTGCATGGAATCTAACCAGGCACATGCTTCAGGGGTAACCGCGTTAAAAAACGGATATTAATCAGCTCAATGGGAAGATCTGCTTATTAATTAGAAATCATCAGTAACCATCCTGTCTTAGCTGGCTATATTTGGAAAAGTTTTACTCGCCTTGCCTCACCGAGGACAAAATCCCAAGAGTTAAGGAGAACGGTCCTAGTCTGGAATGCGGTTCATCGAACGATGTAACCTGCAAACTAAATAGTAATAGTAAATTATTGATTTACCTAAGTATGTAAGCTTTACGTCGATGGCTCCTAATTCAGCCACAGTGGGTTAAGTTATCATGATATGTTTGTAGCGCCTAATGATGCACTCGACAGCAATGTCCCTCACATATACCTAGGTATGCAGTATGAATCTAAATGTGTACATCGCTCATTCAATCATAGGCCATTCCGACCAACATTTCATCAACCCGGAAATTACTAATGTATCTCATCATGCTTTTCTCGTCTTCTCAACAACGCTCTTCCACCTCGTCCTAACCAACCTGAGCAAAAGCCAAGCCACAAGCCTATAGACTACAACGGTCGCCGCTAGCGCACCGATATTAACCACGGGGTCGACATTGAGCTTGTACAGATCGAGCACCTGCTCGCCCGTCCCGATCTGGCACTGGCCGTCCGGGAGCCTCTGGCTGTCATCGCACGTGAAGGCGACGTCCCTCAGCGTGAAGGGGGCCAGCGCGGCCGTGGCGTACTTGAGCGGGCTGATGTAGTTGAACGCCTTGAACAGCGTCGGCATGTCGATGGACATGATGCCGGCCATGATCTGGGCGACGGACAGCAGGATCGAGATGAGGTTGACGGCGAAGCCCGTGTGGCTGAACAGCGTGTTGAACATGATGCCCAGGCTCTCGCCGCAGGACACGATGCCGAAGGCGCAGAACACGTACACGAAGTACATCTCCGCCGTGCGCGGGAACCCCACCGCGAAGTCCGCCAGCACCCCGAAGATCAGACACGAGACGATCTCGAACGGCACCTCGAGGAGCGTGTACGTCGCCAGGAAGGCCTCCACGCTGTACACGGCGTCGTCGTCCTCCCGGTAGAAGACCTCGCGCTCGGCCGGGTACACCGCCACGTTCTGCAGCATGCCGACGAAGTAGAAGGCCCCGACCTCTTGGACGAAACCGACCCGGTTCTGTATGCTGTAGTAGTCGTTGTGCACCGGCGCGAAGAATAACGTGAGCACGATCGCCAGCCCGAGGACCTGCATCGTGCGGGCTAGAAGGAGGGGTGGTTGCCGTTGAAGGTTGATGGCCGCGCGATGCAATAATAGCGGGAACGCCTTGATAAAAGATGCACGTTTATGGACGAGCGCGCCTAGCTCAGCTGGGGTTGCTAGAGCGGTCTTGTGCAATGACCGACGAGGAAGCGGGTTGGAAAGCCGTCTTTCGAGAGCTTCATCCGGATCCGCACCATGTTCCTGATCCACTGCACCTTCTTCCCCTGAACTGCCTGTGGCCTCAGTGGCTACTTTCTTAGAGCTGCACGGTTGACCAGCAGTTGCACCTTTTTCATTCGCTGATTTTGCACTCGACTCTTCCGTTTCGTCAATGTCTGAAAGCCGCGGAGGGGCTTGCGGCCCCCCTGGTTCCGACTGCCCCATGATTCTAGCCCATGAGTCAATGAGCTTTCGCACCTTTTCCCGACTGTCCGCCTCTCTGTGAGCCTCTTGTAGATCTATCGTGATAAGATCGAGTGCAAAATCGGCCGGGTTAGTATGATGAGGACATTGGTACCCGAGTTTGCTGAAATAGGGTAACATGTCCTTGGCAGCACCCGCATAAGCAGGAGAGCCGCCTCTAGCGAGCAGGAGTACGTTTCCAAAATGGTTGAATAGGTCAGACCTAGCTTGATGGATCGTAAAGATCAGCGTGCGCCCTTCCCTAGTTAAACCCTGCAGCACTTCCAAGATACTGTTTGCCGTGAAAGCGTCAAGCCCGCTTGTTGGTTCATCGAGTAACAAGACACGAGGATCGGTAAGGATTTGCACGGCGATACTGACCCGACGTTTCTCTCCACCTGAAATGCCCTTCACGAGGTCGTTTCCGACTAGATTATCGGCACAGTCTTTGAGACCCATCTTGATTAGAACCTCCTCGGCTCGTTGATATTTCTCTGATTTGCTCATCCAGGAAGGCAGACGAAGACCAGCTGCAAAGCGCAGTGTCTCGCGAACGGTAAGAGACGGAAGCAGAGCATCGTCGTCTTGGCAAACATAAGACACAATTGATCGTACTACCGAATCTGATGGTACAGCGCTGTTGAAGGTCAGCTTGCCAGATGGTCTGTACCTAGTTCCGATTGTGCTGTGCAGACGTTGGGCCATGGCATTGAGCAAACTAGTCTTCCCAGATCCAGATGGCCCCATTATTACGTTTAGCGTGCCAGCCTGGAATGTTGCGGTGACGGGATTGAGTATCGTCTTGGTTGGTAGCTTTTTCCCAATCGGAGATCTCTTGTCTAGTGCTAGAGAAAACTCGTCAAGGCCGACGTCTATCGCTCGCACTTCATGGATCGATCTCGCTGTCATCTTCTCCTTTCCGGCTGAAAGATCTGTGTCGGGTGTTCGGGCTCGTGCAATTGTCATTTCTACCTTGAGGAAAGCCAGACCAACCCAGGACGTAATGAAGAAGAGGACGACAAAACCAAACATAGCAATAATCGGCCGAGCTATCCAATTGCGGGGAAAACCGAGGCTGTCCATGATATATTGCCCAGTGTATGGCTCACAAGCCGGATTTGACTCGCCGCCAGGCAAAGGGCAGTCGTAGAAGCTATGTTTGAACTCATTGCCGCAAAGAGCCCCGAAAGCATAATACTGCTGTAATGTTAGCGAGATATGGCAAGGAAAACACGTTAGACTTACAGTGTAGGTAATATACTTCGTCCACCTGACATACACAGGAATTGTATTGCTCTGTAAGAAATATCCACAGGCCATGCTCTGCAGCGTATATGCAAGGTTGGCGATAAGACTGGCTCCTGGGAAGTTCCTTACGGCGGCGACGGAAGTGATCGCCAGCGCAACGGCAATATAATGGTTAAGGAGTAGGATGGAGAAGAACGTGAAAAACTTGTGCACGTGGCGATCGAAACCCACCATGAAGTAGTAGATGACGCTATACAGAAATGGGACGGGTATGTCTTCGGTAAAGAGACGTGCCAGGCGACGGGATAGGATGTAAGGAAGCGCAGTCACACATCCCTCGCTATTCTCGCGGTCAAATGTCGGGATGTCCATTGTCAGACGGTAAATCTCGAATGTCAAGAATAAGTAACCTTGCAATCCTACTGAGATATACAGCGCAGCCTCTCTTGATCGGATACCGGACTGGTCCCGGGAGAGGTTGTAGAAGACGTATCCTGTGATTATCGCCATGAGGATAGATTCTAGTATAGAGCCAGCCATACCCAGAGGATCTCTATAGGTAACCTTTAGCGTCCTGTCTGTCAGCACCCGTAGCTGGCGGAAGAAGTCCGCGTGCTGTCCCATCTTCGTCCTCTTGGATTTGTTCTTCATCTCAGTAGCTTTCACAGTATCTGGCCTAAACAACTTCTGTGATTCATCTTTCCAAGCCGCCTGTAGACGATCGACCCTAGCAGTGCTCTCCTCCTCGAGCTCGGGACTGCGGTTGTCGATCGCAGCGCGATCGATGAGGAACTCGGCAGGATTGACAAAAGCGGGCAGTGGAAACCCGAGCTCTGAGAACCAAGGGATACATTCCTTCATTGACCCAGAGTACACTGGGCTTCCCTTAGACAAGATCACAAGGTTATCGAATAGGTCCCAAATTTCCGATCGCGGCTGATGGATGGTTGTGATGACGGTACGGCCCTTGCTTGCTAGAGCCTTGAGAGTCCTGACTAGCTGGTAAGCACTTGTTGCGTCCAAACCAGTGGTTGGCTCATCCAAAAAGAGAATCGATGGGTTTGCTAGGAGCTGCACACCGATACTCGTCCTTCGCTTCTCTCCGCCACTGCACCCACGATGTTGACTGTTGCCGATCCTGGTGTTCGCACAATCCTTCAAACCCAACTCGAGAATGACTTCCTCCACGATCCGCATGCGCTCCTCTTCCGTAGTTGGTGGGGGCAACCTCAAGTTCGCTGAGTACCGCAACGTCTCTCGTACCGTCAGAGTCGGAAGTAATATGTCCTGTTGCATTACATATGCATGTCTAACGAAATGGACACCTTCCTGACCATTGAATGTAGTGGTCCCAGTTTGAGAGAGCCGAGAGCTAAACATGCGCTCGGCGATTGTGTTTAACAAAGTCGTCTTCCCAGAACCACTGCCACCGAGAATCGCGGTCAAGGTTCCCGGTTTTAGCGATGTACTGACAGAGCTAAGAAGAGTCTTATTCGTAGGACCATCAGGACCTTTCCGAAACGTATTGCTCAACAAATCAGGGTAAGTCGCAGGTTCCCAGATCGAAGGCGACGTATCGACAGTGACTGAAAGATCTCGAATTTGAATATCGACGGCCTCGACATCGTCTAATGATAGGTGGCCGGCAGCTGACAGTGATAGTCGGTGCCCCAGATCCGGCCTTGAAAGATCCATCGATGTAGACACGGAGCTGGGAGGTTCATTTTTCTCGATGTCAGTTGTGACGGACCGCTCGTTAATTTGTCCATCGTAATTCGGAGAGGCAGTGCCCGAAGCTGACGATGCCATGCTCGCCATGGACAGCAGCAAATTTAGGCGATATCGGTGGTCAGAATGCAATAAGCGAGACCTATGACAAGCACAATGGCTCGAAATTTGCTAAGTGGTTATGTCATTCCGCAAGTTAAACAAACGAGTTCTCCTCAATAACACACACATCTGTATGTTCACCTTTCAAAGTACCAATATGTGTGTATCGGAAAGAGGCAAGGTAGTTCATTATAAAGGTTTAAAATTGAAAATGTCTCGAAATATCGCAAAGCCACATCCGCTGCATTTGCCGCACAAAGAGCTGGAGAAGGTGGTGTAATGTAAGATGCAACATCAGTCTTACCAGGATATATCCCACACGATCCAGCAAACCACGTTGACAAGATCCTTGCCACGATCCTTAATTGGGAGAATAGCGCGCTGCAACCTGCAAACCAACTGCCACCGGGGCTAAGCTTACCGAGGCGGTATCGTTCCCGGCGAGCTCTCTCTGGGACATCACGATTCGACCCGATCTCTCGCGTAGCACCTGTCGCCGTGGCACTGGCTTCAGATGGCCTTTGCTTATGTGCGGTTTAGTCAATGAGTAGAAGTGATCTTTGGTACCTCATGTAATTTACAGATTAGAGATTTGTTTCTAACATCGTTAGTCTTCTCCGTTGAAGAAGAGACTACGACATCTCTTAGTATCGTACTTGTAAGAGAGAAAAATACAATTACGATCGTATGTACGAAGCAGGAAACAGAGATGTTGGACTCTGTAAGCGAAGTTGGTTTTAGGTGGACCAAGCGGACCAGATGCTAACCGACGACTAAGTAGGTACTTCCTTGTTGGGGTCCGCGAAGTCCAATCCAGGGAACGATGTGCAATGCTACCTACTAATTCAGATCAGCCCAATCCAAGGGCCTGGTTGGGCGGGTGTGTCCATTAGATAGTCATGCATAGCGCTTCGGTTCGAGATGTTGACAGTTCGTGATCCATGCAGCCATGTACATATATTAAGCGAGTCTAGATTTAGGCGAGGGGAAACTACTTTAACTACATCCATGATGCTCTACACCCATGGATCGAGAGAAAGATTTGTCCTTTTCGAGAATGAGTAGGTGATCGGCTAACCTGCACTAACGAAATTAGAACGCGTAGCATATGATAAAGAGAAGAGAGGAGAAAAATAAGACTCATCCTGTGCCACACAACAGATGATGGTAATAAAGCTTTGCTAGCAGCGCTAGTCAGATCGTGTTCGGGAACGAAAAGTCCCGCCTCGCTTATATGTACAGCCGAGATTTCGTTTCGATCTAACCTGGGCTGCCTAGACTTGGGATTTGCATTGCGTGCATGAGTGTCAGCCACTGACGAAGGAGTTCAAGGGTTATTGACGGTAAGCTACCCCTGCTGGTTCCCCGAATCGTCATAGAGTCATAGACAAGCAAACATCCATGGATCTTACCCGCCTTTGCTGACCCGACGTTGAAGAATTGACGGACTCATCTTAGGACAAGAAATACAAGATCAACAGCGCCGCAATCCTCTACAACGAGCCCGGAACGAGTAAGAGTGAGAAGGAATGAGAAGAGCAGTAGTCCCTTGGAGCCTGAGATTTTTCATTTCTCAACATAATTAGAGTAAGGATCGCTTAAAGAATCAAGTCAAGTCCTACAGGTAGACTTGGACTGAGTAAGAGATGATCATCACCCACATGTTAGCCAAGATTACATAGTATGATGGGGTGTTGATCTTTGCAACTGGCATTAGCCTTGCACCCTTTGCCTATTCTAATCAAATAGTTCAGACAAACATACGAGGCGCGAAGCTAATGCTGCTACTAGGTAGGCATGTGAGTAAAAGACAATAAAAAGCATTGCAACATAAAAAGAGGAAAAGAGGAAAAGAAGGAAAAGCTGCAGATGAGGAGTAACAAGCTTATGGGGTGGAGATGGCGGGGTACTTAGCTTTAATATGGATACCTACCTCAGACCTCCAGCAAGGTGCTGGACCTGCCAGAAGTTAATAACACCCCCGATTTCAAAATCGATTCTATTTGCCAAAATAAATCTTAATAAGTGGGAATTCCGAGATATCGGTACCATAATAAACTTGTAATTATAATAATCATCAAACATGAACCCTGCATTTTGAACTCTTCAAGGCTTTCTATGTATACCCAGGCACAGAGTTGTCGCTTACACGATAGGTATTCGGGTGTTGGACCTTTTAATATACAATCTAACATGAAACATACAAGATTAATATGGGAGTAAATCCAAGCAGGTACCTAGATAAGTAATTATCATCGACAAGGTAGTCGTCGATATCTGTATTTGTTTTACCTACGAAGGTAGTTTTATCTAAAATTTAAAACAAATCCCGAACCGCTCCGAACAATATTAAGGGAAGACAACCCCTATGGCTCCGTTTCATACAATTAACAAGTCCAGGTCTTCTCATCAAGAATATCAAGCTATACATAGTACTTTGCTGTGTACGTAGAAGCGACGTAGAATCATGATGGGAGATTTTGGGAGATTTGCTATTATCTTGTAATTAACCTCTTGATGACTCAAGTTGCAACATATCAAGAGTATTCGTCTTCCCATCTCACTAGACTTCAAATAACCAACACCAAGCCCGACAATGCAGACACATACCTAACTAAACCGTTCTCTCATCCGTATAAACACATAAAAATGCACACCTACCATACAAACACTCGATCCGAACAAAAAGGTTGAGGTAAGCGACAGATCACAAAAAAAACATCGGAGTTCCATCAGGGGTTCTCCGCGCATCAACATGGAATATCCTTTACCTAATACCGCACACCCACATCCCTAAGTAAGCACGTCAACTTGCGTGACAGATATGCATAATCAACGAAAGCCCAAGACAAGTTATGGTCTAAAATCTTGAATTCCTTCAAGTTTATTCTACCAGTGCCTAACCAACCCATAATACAGACCGCCAAACACCATCTCCGCCCGCTCGCAAAGCCGTCCATGCAATCAAGTTCGTCAAGTCATCACGATGTAAATCATCATCCATCAGCTCAGGGCCAAGCTGCCCCCCGCAATTCCAACCCCGCTTGGCAGGGGGGCGGGGACTCAAGCAAGCCTCTTCTCAGTGATAGCCTCGCCGACGGGCATCCCGCCCACGAACCCGGCGTTGACGCCTCCGTGCTCGAAGACCTTCTGCCCGCGGACCCAGGTCTCCTTCACGCGGCCGGCGAAGCGGTGGCCCTCCCACGGCGAGCAGCGGTTCTTCCAGTGCATGCCGGCGGAGCGGAGCACCCACTCCTCCGCGTCGTCGAACACGCACACGTCGGCGTCCATGCCGGCCCTGAGCGCGCCCTTGCGGTGCGACAGCCCCACCTGCTTCGCCGTCGCGCTGCAGCACAGGCGCACGATGTCGACGATGCTCGGGGTGGCCTCGCTGCCGGCCAGCGCGCGCTTCTTCGCTGCCGTGAACAGGATAGGCAGACCGAGCCCGACCGACGAGATGCCGCCCCACGCCGCGAAGAAATCCCCTACCTCCTTCGCGACTTGTGTTTTGCCCTTCTCCTGCGCGGGGAGCTCCAGGTCCGCGGTCATGTCGACACCCGAGTCGGAATGGTGCATGTGCGGGGCTTCGATGGTCTGGAGGCTGCTCGGCAGGAGCTTGAGCTCCGGCGTGCAGGGCGAGTGGTCGGACACGACCGTCTTGATGCACGAGTCGGGCGCCGTCAGCTCCTCCCAGAGCCCGTCCTGGTTGCGCTGCTCGCGGATCGGCGGGCAGCACTTATATCGGCAATCGCCGTTCTCGACCCCTTCGGCTGCGAGCCCCAGGTAGTGGAAGCAGGTCTCGGCTGTGATATCCACGCCGGCCTCGCGGGCCTTCTTCAGGATCGGGATCGCTTGGGTCGCGGACAGGTGCACGATGTGCAGGTGCAGGGTCGGGGCCAGGTGGGTGAGCGAGATGATCTGGTCGATTGCGTAGGTCTCGAATGACGGGGGTCGCGATTCGAGGAACGTCTGGTACGACTTCAAGTCGCCGTGGGGCGCGAGGGGCGGATCCGACGTCTGCACCGCGTCGCCGACGGAATCGGTAATCGGCGGGATCATCTCGGCGTGGAACATGAGCGTCGTCGGTGTGCCGTTCAGCGTCTTCATCGCAAGTGCGATATCGTCATGTGAGATCGCTGGGAACTCTTCCACCTATCGTATTCGGTCAGCATTTCGTACGCATAGGATTTACTTGCCATGATGCTCAAACTTACACCCGATTCGATCAAGAAGCCCTTGAAGCCACGGACACCTGCTTCGACCAGTGGAAGTAGCTCGTCCGCGTTTCCGGGAATGACGCCTCCATAGAACCCAACATCGACCCAGCATTGACCTTGGCTCGCAGCTAATTTTTCCTTGAATCCTACCAGTGTCGTGGTCGGCGGGATGGCATTGAGGGGCATGTCAACGACGGTTGTCACACCACCAGAAGCCGCCGCTCTGGTACCGGTGTTGAAACCTTCCCATTCTGTACGACCTGGCTCGTTGAGGTGCACGTGGGCATCTACAAGTCCCGGTATCAAAAGTCTCGATCCATAGTTGATATATGTGGTTCCTGGAGGAAATGACGCCTGGGGCAAGACAGTGGGAGCAATAGCTACTATCTTGCCAGTTGTAGGGGAGATTGAAATGGTAGCCGGGCTGAGGAGAAGGCTATCATCTGGTAAGGTGAGTACGGCCCTCGTTGAGACAAGGACGGTCAGGGGTCCACCAATGGGTCTAGAAGTGATGGTCATTATGTAATGTCGCCCTTTATTGCTTCAAGACAAGTCAATGTGCTAATAAAGTGAAGTGGTGGGCCAGCAGACAAAGACAAAGATAGACTGGCAGAGAGAACAAAGGGGATCTTGCTTATCGCGAGATCGTTTAAGAGGAAGTGGGTGGGATGAATGATAAGACAATAAAGACAAAGATAAGAGGAAGAAGAGTGAGTGCAATAAGCAGCCGAGAGAGTGTGTATCACAGTTTTACAGTGGTATGCGAGATATTGTTGGCTGCAATGAAAGTGAAGAGATAGCCGGGGAACACAAGACTTACTTGCCGGAGGACGTACTATTATGTGCGGTAGTACGGATATATGACGAGAAGACAAGACAAAGCCGAAAAAGCGAAAGGAAGAAATAGCAAAATGAGATATGGAGACTATCGAGTAAGCAAAGCCTATACTTGATCCGTATGGTCTCGGGTTCTGTATACTCAAAACTACCCAGAACTACCTAGGCCTGGTAAGCAGCGATACCGCTAAGACGATCGTGTGAACTGGACTGGCAAACTTCTTGACACAGGTCATGTGGGCGGTGAGAAAGTCAGTGGGGTGGTGTATTATCTCGAGGTTATCCAGAAGGGAAAAGGAAGGGAAAGATGCCGGGGCTTGTCCTACGAGCTGTCCTTGATTTAGGGACGGTACAGCCGGCTAGAGAGATACCTAGGTAGGCTGGGTAGGTCGAGAACATCACGGGAATTAGGAATTAAGAGATAAGGAAACTGATGGTACCTATGATCTTGAAAGTGGATGTGGGTATGGACAGGTAGTAAGAGGGTAGGTTGAACGAAAAGAGAGAAAAGAAGAAAAAGAAGAAAAAGGATTGGACAATGGTTGTTATCGTTGGCTTATGATTGGCTTAAACTCTTTACCCAAGAGGAGGCTATGACTTGCATTAGCTCTGCTGTAAGGGGCCACTTTACCTATTTAGGTGAACGCGTAGGTATCGATATCGGACCTCACCGTCCATCAGAATTGGGATTTAATCAACTGCAGGTGCGTGACACGTTAGTTTATTCATTCTTTGCGATTTGGATGTTTATCTGATCATTATTTGCGAAAATGAATATATAAACATCCAATCTACCTATGCGCATCTTAATAAAGGTCGAGTTATAATAAATCTCTTATCTTAAGTTTGACGGCTGCGTTACGTCAATCCCCAACTGACCAATGGATAGTGTGGATCTACTCAAGATAACTAAAGATTAACCATAAATTTTTATCGAGCAATCGTTTCTCGATCCATTCGAGTAAAATCTCGAGTCAAGCCATCATCACAATCGAAATGGCGGTATATCTTCTCACGAATGGCTTCATTTCACCACCTCATCAGGTAACCCAACTCAGTAACGTAACCACTACCCATTGGTAGGTACTATTATCAACCCCGTATTCTTGAATATTCATCAAGTAATATTATAGTAATAATTTCGGTTGTTCCCGGCCGTGAAGGTCTCGTCCGGGCGACTTCAAGCGCATTCAGGGGTTAAATTTTTTAATGGACAACCACCAGCTCAGCAAAACTCCACTTTCCCGGCTACGCGACACGAGAGACAATAAAAATCTTCACCACCTGTCTACTAATGTCCTAGACCAATCTAGGCAGATCTCATCCTTTCCGCGGCCCGCGATTAGTAAAGGTGGGTTTCTAAAAACAAGAATCAAAAGTTCAAAAGTTCAAACAATTAAACTATCGGATCATGGATAAGATGTAATCAAAGAATAGGTACCTACCTATACTGAGATCCGTAACCCAGGACCTCTTTCACAATAGAGTTTGTGAACCATCACATTCCAATCTCTTTAAATAAACTCAGCCCGGCTTCCCGTCCACCCATCGTTTAGATTCCGTGCCAGCCCGAACTCTCGGGTCACATTATTGTGAACTTGACCCGTGGGTTTCAACTATTAAACCTAAGTGTCTGGTCCTTAATTGGCAATTGCCTTTACATAGGAACGACTATAAAATGAGAATTTGGATATAAAAAGTCTCTTATTTAACTAGATACTTAGCCAGTTAGCAAAGGGGATGTACAACTTGACCGCATGTTTCCATGTATTGTAGAAATTTTTAAATACGTGTTTTTAAGCTCCCAATTATGACAATCATGAAATAGATTTTAGTCGCACACCTTTCGGTCCATGTCAAGAATTAAACTGGTGACCACAAGTAATAACAAGGTGCTATCAAACTCACTTATTCTTAATATTGTAGGAAAAAGTTAGGATGAATAGGGGTAAAATGAATAATAACTTACGTACATAGGTAACTTAGATAAGCAAAAACATATAGGAACAGTTCAGAAAAGCTGTATAAGGTCATTAATTAAGACTATTAGGTACATGAAGTAATGGATAAGCAAAACTACATGAGAAATTATAATATCGAGTAACTACAATCTAAGGTAGCTGTTATTATGGAACTGGCATTAAGACTTAAGCTTCTTACACATACCTATCACTGAGTACTCATATATTTGCCATTATACTTACATGTCAGCGATATGTCAGTGGTGCTCTCCTTCCTATATGTCTTTGTCAACGCTTGAGGAATCAATTTTGTTTATGTATACGAATTAACAGAACCTAGTAGAAACGATTACCATGTAACCTCCCAATGACATTAGCTCGGTCTCATAAGTAAACCGCCGTGGTATTAGTATATATAAAAAGACACGAACAGCTGCCAACAACCAAAGGAGACTTCGTCATAACTGCGATAAAACCATTATAATATTACCATCACTCAAAGAATTCCATCCATAAACGACCGTTTTTGTATCCTCCTAACCCTAAACGCCAGTGTTTTCAACTTGTGTTGCGTTTTGCCCATGTAGAAACCCAATGATATCCATACGAACTACTGATCAGTACAACATATACCCAAGTGCTGTAATTGACTACCATGACAGTATCCCGAACCTTCTACCGAACCATATCCACCGATTGGTATATACGCGGCATCGTAAAATGGGCTTTATTGGTAGACGACCGTCTTGATGCATGGACCATGGTAGAAAGCGGAGGAATGCCAAGTTCACATCTTGCTCTCTGTTATAGTGTTAGCGACTACGTTCGATCCCACTCGCACATGGAAGAACTCCTTACCTGCTAATGCCTGCCACATGAAAGCCATGTCGGGATACGAGTCGGGTACTTGTTGCCTAGGCTTCGGCTTCGGCTTAGGCTTGGACGTCGAGTCCTTCGATCCCAGCTTCGACTTGACCTTCTTCGCAGCTTTGTCCATCATACTAGGGAACGAGCTGCTACTCGCTCGGCTTTTGGTGGAATACGTATCGAGAGAGGACTTGGGGTCTAGATGCCAATGGAAGTCAGGAATATAGTACCCATCATTAAGGAAGCCAAGCTACGAACCGAAATCTTGATATTCCTTTTCAGACGCATGCACTTTTCGGCTTGACGTGTCTACTAGAGTTCTCTCTGAGGTGGCTGATGATCGTCGTAGACTCATGGCAGGAGAGGAGGACTTTGAGTGATGCGACATTGTGGTATGTTCTGAGCTCGGTGTAGCTATAAGTGCTATAGAGAGTCGTTTGTATATTTATATTTGGAGATCTTGGATGAGTTTATGACTTGTTAATGCATGAATTTGTATATAATGTGTAATATGCTTGGGAACTTTCAAATACCAATTCACCCAGGATGATGCAGAGCCTTTCTACTAATTATACGTCTTTCAAGAAGAAAGCCCGGCCTGAAATATGAGTCACTCAGGCATACTCTACTTGGTTTGCAACCCTGAGCCCCATGCAGCTGTAGCCTTGTTGGTCACACCCCCTGGTCTTAATGATTATTTTCGGTTTCGGCTTAAGATCTTCAGCTGGTAGTCTGGGAGCGCGAGAGCCGAGTTCTTACAGGCAATACCCCGCGGAGCAAATAGACGAATCAGAATATTACATGTGGGGATTATTCTTACTCCTTCTTTATTGACCCTAAGCCGAAGCCAAAGCCGTGGCATCTTTGTCATCTAACACATCACATTTCATCGACTTCATTTCAGCATATATCGGTATGAACCCCTCGGTCTTGCGGCATCGGAATTGTAGCCTGGTCACGCACGCCAGCACCTGCACCGGTCTGACGCAATCTTTTTCTCGATGGACGCCAGCAACACCTATCCACCGCTCCTCATTCGCCGTAACGGTCGGCCTCAAGCGTGCGATGTAAGCAGTAATTAGACACTAGCATCCTCTTAGATTGTCATTAATCAGACATAACAGCCTTGTCACAAGCGTAAACAAGCCTGCGACCATACGCGACCGGTCTGTCAGCGATGTAGAAAGAGAAAACAAGATGCAGAATGCGTGTATGTCATGTCGGGCTCAAGAGCACCGGGCCCTAGGAGTCCATTGCCAACTCCGACACCGTCGATGCCGCGCTCTGCCGGTGCTCGGAGACACGCCGGGTCTAGCCAGACCACTCCGGCTGTGACACCCGACATACAAGCTCCACGTCTTGCCCAACCGGGCTATCTCGGTCCGACTAGTTACTGCGATATCTACGAAGACACTGAGAATAGCCTGTCGCTCCTTCAAGGATCGGACAATGCCACTACCCAAAGCGAGAATATCTCTCAACATGCTCCAATTGAACGCGCTCAGAATCTCATGTCCCCTAGGGTCCGTGAGATGTGTCTCACAGTCCTCCGCAGTATGCCCCACGGAAGTAGAGACGACGTACTTCGCTTTAAAAAGGGATCCGACGGTTGGCTTCGTCCCATCGCACAACGAGGACTCAAGTCCCTATATGCCACTTTTGGGCACTATCTCGTCCAGGACTGCACGTCAGCAAAACTAGAGGAGCTCGCTCGGATCATCTGTGCCAACACTCTAAAGCCATTCTCCGACGACCAATCCGATTCTGGCCTGTGGACGAGTCAGTTCATGGGAGAAAACACACGCTGGGAGCTTATTGGGTTGCTCTCCATATTCTTGGTGTTTGTCCCGGGCGAGGATGCTGCTGCGGTGTGGAAAGGGAAACGTTCGGCCGAGTTTGACCGGACTTTCCATGTCCAGAGGGAAAATCTACGCCTTTGCTTCGAATTATGCAAAGAATTCTCTACCGGAAATTCTCTGATGCTTTACCTTAGCCATAGATGTGTTGTCATCGATTCCAGGATCGTGGGTGATGCGGGTAAGTTATTTACACTCTGCTATTCATAGGATTATTTACTATTTACCTAGGTGTATAGGTCGTATGACCCATTATTTCAGGATTCTCTATTGCTGACCTATTGCCTCAGATTTGCTTGTATGGAGGTCTCACGCGGATTCCATCTCACTTCTTACTTTCCTCGGATATCATGCGATGGAAAATAAGGCTAGACATTCGGAGTCTGTAACATCTGAGGTTAAGAAGAGGATATTTCATCATATGTTCACGATAGCCATGGTGATCGTTTCATTTACTGGTCGGCCTCCCCTCCTCGCTTCTCGGTACTCGTCAACCCCTTTACCTCTCGATATCAGCGACGATGACTTGTTCTCCGATAGTGCTACTTTCACGAAAGCTGTTAGTCGCTTGGACGAAAGAGGTTGGAATACTGATGGGAAAATATACTGTGCCAGTCGTATACGTGCACGAGCAATCCTCGCGGTGATACGCGAGGAGTTGTTTGAGATCGCTCTTGCGAATGATCAAGTTGCGCCTATTGAAACTCTGCTGTAAGTGCATCGCTCAGGGTCGATATTCAATAAGTGCACATCTGACGAAGTAATGTAGCAAACTACAAGCTCGAGAATTGCAGACAGTATCCGACTTTCCTGTTCACTTACACTACAATCCCCGTGACCTCGAGGATATGAATTTCCCTATTGAGATACTTTCTGTGAGGATGTTCGTGCAGCTCGAACATTTACAGAACATGTTTTTCATCGAGAGGCTCTTGCTTCGAAATGGCCATGATGATAGGGGCGATTTGCTGAAAGTTAGTTATGACCTGGTTGTCCTCACTTTGCCTTGGTATGTATAATATCTCATGCCGAAACTGCATTGCATCCTGACCAGAATGCGTTGTCTGCCCTTTTCCTACTTTCTCTATAGGCGCTAACTGTTGAGTAGTATGTCACGATATTCTGATTTGTTCTCCGACCCGCCTATACCCTTAATCTACCCGTTGCAGATGGTGTATAGTATATTGACATATGGCAGACTATTTGAACTTGGATAGGATGGCACCCTTTAGGAGCGATTGTGAATGGCTTGTAAGTAAACAAATGAGACTTGTTACATGATCTCGTCTGACAAGTATACCAAGGTCATGGCCTATGCTGTCCCTGCCGGCGGCATCCTCTGCTTGGAGCTACTCAAACCGACCCTTCACATCAGACCACATAGTGATCCTAGAATCACTCGGTCCAACATCATTCAGAAGCTCACCCTACTTGTCGCATATCTAGAGTGGGTTAGCCCGTCTGGCTTAGGTCCGAATGGCGATATGTGCAGTGATGCAAAATCGGTCATTCAACGCGTCCTTGACCAAACCTTGAATGCCGCATCGAGCGTATATGAACCTCCGGCAGTGTTTGAGTGGGACTCCTCGACGCAGCTAGATTTCAACTTCGACCTTCTTGATACGTTTGACTGGAATCGACCGGACTTCCCCTCAAGTCAGCAATCAAACCAATAGATTAATTAACGATGTTTAGTGATCTCACTGTTATGCCAGTGCCTCTGACGAACGAAACCAAAGACAATTCATGAATTGCAGATGCTAGACCCACGCCAGTCTATGTCGTACTATCTATATTGAGTGCCTTTTGTTACCATTAAGCAGCCATTCAGTGAGATGAAGTAAAATATATTTATTGATCTATGGTAGAACGTTCATCTCGATATTAATGATATGTATCACACGATGAAGTAGGTAAAAGCAGTGGACTCATTGGTGATCTGGTTGTTGATGAAGGTTAATCCACTCCTCAGGTACACCGTAAAACGCCATCCAGGGCCACTCATCTGTTCGCCAAAAAGCGACTGGGCACATCTGAGGCTCGGGCTTGGTCTCGCGAATAAATGTTCTAGTCCAATTACGGACGAGATCGTAGAGATCTTCCTGAAGCCTGGAGTTGGTCCGTGTTTTTTCACTGGAAGGTATCACGCCATTGACCCCTTGGTCGCTTTCCCACAGTTTCCTTAGCACCCTTAAACACCAAGCCTGAGAACTGAGCTGACCCCGGCCAGCAAGTATATAAATGGAGCTGTCGCATAGCCCGAGAATCAATGAATCAAGTCCGTGTATACAGTCTAACGTGGAGAGGTATTGATATGGCAACTGCTCGACTTGCACGATGCCGACGATGCATTGGTCCAAGGTGCGTATCCAAGAGGCCTTATAGTGCGTCGTGGGATAGTCGTCCAGTTCAGATTGGCGGTTTCTCATATGATCACTAGAGTTAGACTTGCAAATTTGATATCGGATACCATACCCCTTTCCTAGGTGTAAGTACAAGTCCCAACTTGCATATTGCTTGTGATGCCTAGTCGATCTTGAAGGAAGTTCAGATGTACCGGATAGATCTACATCAAATGCGACAACTAGGATGTAAACACCGCCTACGATCAAATCGTTAAAGCTGCTTTGATATGGCTCCCGTGTTGGAGTAATTATTATTGTGGGAATGATGGTCTTCGGCAATGAATCCATATTTTCTCACTGGGCCCTACTTACTGTAGTAACGATAGGTTGATTGATGAATTTGAGTTGATTTAATGCGATTGTAGATTTGTTTTATTTTGATAAGTGAAGATAGAGAAGAATTGGAATGGATCTATTAACTGCCAACGCTATTGTCTTTTATATGTGCCCCTTAGTAGCTTAGGGTACAATGAAAATAGTAACTTTCAAGGTTGTTTGAAAACAACATCCTTTAAGCATTTGGAGTTGAGATTGCGAAATCAAGCAACACTTAAGAGAGTAGAAGAGAGTAGAAGATGAAAGAAGTTTGATGATTACCATCATGTATTGTTTTTATGATTCTATTTTATTATCTAATAATAAAAATTTATATGTTTCCTGGGAGGTATTGAACAATACCATGGTGAATTTCATTTACTTTTCAATCTCGTCTCTTGTTAAGATATCCAACTCGGGAAATTCTAGTACAAAAATGGATAGCTTATTGGTGGGCTCTGAAAGATGGTCTAGATGCCGATTGGAAAGCCAAGACGGTACTGGATGATCAAGAGCTTCTAGGTACTGTACTGCGTAGTACGGAATATTTTAGTGGGAGAGTTTATCGTCGATGGACAGCCCTGTACCCTGGAACTCGTATCCATTCATTTACTGGATTCCCATCTGCCGGGCTTAGTCCCTAAGCACTCCTAGTTAACCAATATTAACCCCTGAATGAGTATTACCTAGCAGCTTGCCTAGGTGCTAACTTAGAATGTCTCGATATCCCCGCGCTACTATATTGAGCACCTAGGTAAGCTTTAACAGTCGATCAAATGTAACGAAGCGGCGAGCACAAGCAAAAGGAAACTCGCATATGTATCTAGGTAAGTATCCAAATCGAAACCTACGACAACTTTAAATAATTAATATCCCGCTGTTACGTAGTACTACATATGAATATAATCGTGCAGACTACTGATAACCTGCCTCATTTTACATAGCGTCGATAACATATAGCAGGATGTATGTAATATGCAGGAACAAACGCGAAATACTGGTTGGTGATTGAAGAGAATTATCAGTCCCTACATTGGAACTTTTAATTTCTGGATATGATCGGCCCGGCTGCTGCAGGCTTATCTACCTAGAGGTACTACCTGTTAGATTCCATTTACAGTACAGCATCTACTATGTATATGGATAACACCGTAGAACCCCCTGGAACCACAGCATGAGCAGCATGGATATATACAGCATATTTCCTTGGTTCTTTCTATCGCGAACGATGGCAGGATTGGATACCCCGCGTTCCGGGAGATGAAGAAGCTAAATACGCGCCACGCACTTCAAAGAGATTACTCAATGTAACGGTGGGACGACGATAGAGGACACCTGCTCTGGTCACCGGCGAGGTCCCGCTGCAACCTGCATGATGCACTGACATAGAGAGAGTAGGGAGCTTATACATACCTAGCAAGGGAAGCAAGGAAAGCAAGGAATAACATAGCACACCGGATCGCCAGGAATGGAAGGTTCCTCTATCATATCAAGCACGCGAGTAGGTCACGACCACCCGGCAAGACGGCAACACTGAGACATTGTCTCTTTCGCTCTTGCTATTGTTGATGCCATTGCTATTTGGAGACATTTGATCCCTTTTTTTATCTTATCTTACTGGTCAAACTCTTGACTCAGACTATTAGTTTCTCTAGCAACACTGTCAAGTGAATCTCCTTATCCAGGAATGTTCACATGTATTGACTAAGGTATTTTTTTAATAGGAGATATGATATAGGGCACATAACGCACACTCGTTTTACTCTGCTTTCTCTCCGTCTTGCTCTAGAAGGAACCTGAATTAGTCGCAATGCATTCATTTAGCTTGCGCTTCGGTTCAGTTGCTCTGGCCATCGCAGCGACGACTATCGGGAATGCTGCCGCTGATTATGACCCCCTTACTTTTGTCGATCAACTGATCGGATCCCAAAATGGAGGCAACGTATTTCCCGGCGCCACGCTCCCATACGGCATGGCAAAAGCCGTTGCCGACACCACCAGTGGCAGCAACCAGGGAGGGTTCACACTCGATGGCACCCCTATTTCAGGCTTTTCCGCGATGCACGACTCAGGAACTGGAGGGTCACCATCCTTAGGAAATTTCCCGCTGTTCCCTTATCCGAGCTGCCCAGATGCTGATATTGACCAATGCGAATATCCCAAGAAGACCCGGGCTGCGGATCATGGACAATTCACTGACAGTAGTGTCGTGGCACGTCCGGGATATTTCGAAGTCACACTGAACTCCGGTGTGAATGCTGCGATGACGGCAACTTCACATGCCGCCTTGTTCAGATTCACTTTCACGGGTGCAAATGCTTCGAATCCTCTCATATTACAAGATCTAACAGATCTCTCTGACTCACGTCAAGATAACGGGACGATTTCTGTTGATAGCACAACTGGTAGAATCACAGGGAGTGGTCGTTTCCAGTCCAGCTTTAGCCAGGGTCAATAGTAAGTCACATCGGGGGCTATTTACTTCATATCCTAATACATTTTGATACTTTCTTTTAAAAGGGAGCTGTCCTCCTACGATCTAGCTTATGAGCTGAATCGAGAATGTGTTATAAATATTCATAAGTAGTAGCTACTAACTTTGAACACCACAGCGTATCTTACTTTTGCACCGACTTCTCAGGTCCCAAAATCCTTGACAGCGGCATCTTCGTAAATACTAGGGCTACTACAGATGTCAGAAATTTGACCATCTCCAGGTCAATCAATGGATATCCTCTTCCCGGGGGAGCCTTTGTGCGGTTTGAAACTGCCGACCCGGTGCTTGCCCGTGTCGGATTGAGCTTCATTAGCTCCGAGCAAGCATGTTCTAATGCTGAGGCCGAAATTCCAGACTATGACTTCGACGGGATCGAGCAAACTGCTTCCGATGCCTGGAGAGAGAAACTGAGTCCCATCACCGTTTCCGAAACAGGAATATCTAATGACACATTAAGTAAGTCTTAGTCTACAGCACTTCGCATGACGAATCCCTCGTTACATTCTTCCGCCTGAGATCTAAAAGTGATGTGATAAAATGAACTCCGCACCTTAACTAATATGAAAAAGTCAATTTTTACAGCGGTATCTACAGGACAATGGTGAATCCTCAGAACTACACTGGAGAAAACCCCCTTTTCGACAACGGCGAGCCATACTTCGACTCCTTTTATTGGTGAGTAAGCTTGGCCTCTAAAGAGAAGTCACTTACTAACATTATGGAAGCCTCTGGGATAGCTTTCGAAGCCAGATCCCATTTTTAACTCTGGTTGACCCTGACGCTGTTGCGGAAATGGTTCGCTCTCTCATTGATACATACAAATATGAGGGCTGGTTGCCTGATTGTCGTATGACTTTTTCAAAGGGTTACACACAGGTAACGACTTGGGGCCTTCACAACTGAATTAAAAGCTAATATTTCACAGGGTGGCTCAAATGCCGATGTAGTCCTGGCGGATGCCTTCTTGAAAGGGATTACTAATGGTATTGATGTAAGTAAACTAGAACACTACCTCTGGTCACATCATAGCTCACATATATGGGGAGTGGGATGTAGGGTATCAGGCCGTCGTAAAGGATGCTGAAGAAGAACCTTTCGACTGGTCAAGCGAAGGACGTGGCGGCCTCGACAGCTGGAAGGCTCTTGGCTATATCCCAGTTCAAGACTTAGATACCAAAGGATTTGGGACTATGACGAGAAGTATCTCTCGTACCCTTGAGTACAGTTATAACGACTTTGTCATAGCACAGTGGGCTCAGTCGATTTCTAACACCGCTGACGCGGAAAAATACCTCCAGTCAAGCGAGAACTGGAAGGCCCTCTACAAGTCCGATCAAACGTCATACTTCACTACTGGTCAAGATACTGGGTTTGTCGGGTTCTTCCAGCCAAAGTACCTGAATGAGACGTGGGGCTACCAAGATCCCCTCTGGTGCAGCAATATAGATAATGCCGGTACTGTTTGCTCTCTAGTAAGGATTCCCAAGCTCTTAGTAGAGGTCTATTACTTACAGCAGTTTCAAGCAAAATACGGGCCAAGAAACTTTCGAAAGTAGCGTTTGGGAATATGGCTTCTTCGTGCCGCATAATCAAGGAGACTTGATTACGTTATACGACGGCCCTGACGAATTTGTCCGCCGCCTCGATTTCCTGCATGATAATAATATAACATATATTGGCAATGAACCCGCCTTCTTGACGGTTTACCAATATCATTATGCCGGCCGTCCCGGAAAGTCCGCTGCGCGTGCGCACTTTTACATCCCCCGATTCTTCGATACGACCCCTGCAGGCCTCCCGGGCAACGACGATAGCGGCGCGATGGGATCGTTCGTCGCAATGTCGATGATGGGATTGTTTCCCAACCCCGGCCAAGACGTGTACCTCCTGATCCCTCCGTTTTTCGAAAGCGTGAATATCACAAACCCGCAGACAGGGAAGACTGCTACCATTCGCTCCGCCAACTTCGACCCGACTTACGAGGCCATCTACATCCAGAGCGCAACGATGAACGGCGAGGCGTACACGAAGAACTGGGTTGACCATAGTTTCTTCACCGAGGGCAAGGAGCTCGTTTTCACGCTAGGCAAAAACGAGAGCACCTGGGGCACGGCGGTCGGTGACCTACCTCCGAGTTTGGGAGAGTATACGCGGTTTAATCAGACTTCTTCCAGGAGGAGGCTGCGTAATGTTGGGTCGAGGTATGCCTCGAACTTTGGGAAAGGTATTAGACTGAATTAGGAGACGCATGGGATCTGATAGATATAAATCCCGGAGTTGTACAAAGATGAGATTCTGCAGAGTAGTAATATTAATTGAGTGAAGCCCCTATCCAAGTAACAGGACCATTGTCAGCTCTGCTACTGAGTTTATGGTGATGTGTATGCGATTTTATGCGGTTGGATACAATTGCATTTTATATAATCTTGAAGCCTCAGATTTGGGGCCGAATCCACGATGTTGATGTATTATGAGAAGCTGTGATAATAAAAGTTCATTTTCCGTGACAGGATTAGGGTTAGGGTTAAGCCTCAAGTTCCCATCATAACCCTAACCTTCCTCCTGCCACCCAAGACAAGAATCACAATCATCTCGTTGGTGTATATGAACGGGTTGAAGTTTCTTAAAGGATACTTTAATATCTATCCTAGGTAAGAAGGAAAATCCTACAATACATCAATAGCATAGGCGTTTACCTTACTTCACCCCTACATAGCATGAGAATAATTTTAATAAGGTAATAACGTCCGGATCTCCTTGAAATGCCATTATGCTTCTAGATATACCTTATCTCCCAACTGCGTAGCAGATTAAATCAACAAATCTGCACTGATAGATAGGAAAGTGCTGTTTCCCACATTAGATATCATATGCTATAACCAGTTGGAAGTTATTGACCATGAAGAAGCAGCATCCACCACATTCCAAAGCGACCACCTGGACAATGCGTTTGATATCTAGATATTCATAAATATGTCAATGTATCATGTAATCAGATAGACATAGGTTATCAAGATGCCGATATACCCCGAAGGCTGTCCGTCTACCTGAATCGTGACGTTAATTCATGCTTAATAGAGCTGTCTTGGCATCATTCGCCTCAGGTAGCGATGACGACGCTCACTGATAGTCTAGTCATAATAATGACTGCAAGGACCTCAAATACAACAGTGATAACGGTAAGTTGTTCATATTTAGGGCTCACCGGGAGACCTCGATCGAAAAGCATCGCGAGCGATTTGCAAGCGACGTTCTCCTAGAAGTCCACCATTGCACACTGGTATGCTGTCAGCGTCGTCATCATCTGCACCTGTTTCCCATCTCGATATTATTGCTGGGTCATTAGCCGGTGGGGGTACAGCGAGCGTATGGCCATACAGGTTGGCCCTCTCAGCGACCTCCTTACCTTCTCGCCTGCCACCGCTGCGATTTGCAGCTCGACACATGCATATCTGGGTACATATGCATGAACCGACCGGGAATGCAACACTGCATGCCGCGAGCATCTCCAACATTAGCACTGGGTCATATCTGGGGGGGAAAAGCGGAAACGATCATCGTTTATTTCTGACTCTACGTTTTTCCATGGCATGGGATATTAGACCTTGGTGAAGATCACCGCCCACGAGGTGTGGGCTCTAGACGCAAGGCTCTACGGAGCCGTGGGGTGTTATATTGAGGATCTCAGTTTAAGATCTTTCTAAAGAAGTATTACTGTTCAAAAAAATGCCACATTTATAAAATAATACATCATCTTAATATCGGAATGTTTCATCCATTTTAGAATATTCCATTGCTGTTCTGCTTTATACGACCGCAGGTCTTCGTTTAGAACAAATAAGATCAAAGATCCTCGGTCCAAGAATCCGAGACATACCCTCTTCAGCCTGCCAGTACTCTCAACTAGATGGAAGTGACACATCTAAAAGAAGAAAAGTCATATCATCAATAGTATAACCCTATATCATGGCTCTACCGGGTTTAGTAAGGGGCTCAATATAGATGAGCTTATAGAGTTATTATACACATGTCTCCCCGACCATCTAAGTGACTATTACGCCCGAGACTTTCAGAATGTTCTTCTGCCGAATACTACAGTGCGTACATACAGCCCCAGCCTTGTCGAGAGCTAAAACACCTATACAATTGGGTCACCATAGCCCAATCCAGCGGAACCAACTTACAATATATCCACGAATCAGGGGTCCGCTCCCCGCGCCCCCTCTCGTTCACGGAAACATGGTGCATTCAGTGATTTCCATTTGACAGCTCCTATAAACGGGATAAGTACCGAGGTTGTCCACTCGGGTAAGCAAGGCTACCATTGCACCGAAGCCCAACGGTCACCCAATGAAGCTCTCGAACCGCTTTTACACGGTTACCCACGGAAGGAGAGACACTTGGATAGGGTGTATCAGACCTTTGAAGTAGCACAATCTCCAGGAGCGGATACATATTTCTGTTTTGGCCATGCCTAGACAAACGCTGATATGAGGAGAGGTTACACATTCGGCTATCTTTGAGGTGCTCGACGGTCTCATTCGCCCTTTGATAGCAATCTCATGAAGTTAGCGCGAATAATGAATAACGTTCCTGGCATGAGGACGTCACCAGTCCCGTTCGACCACGTTGCAAATCCGTAAGCTCTGTTCGTTCGGTCGGAATAGTCGACTTGCCATAAGCTCACCCCCTTGGCCCGGGTTAAGGGGGCAGTTTGGGCAGTGTTAAATAAATTAAGCAAACCGTCGATGGGCATCAACCAAACTCGTCAGTGATGTGTCCCTATCTTAGTAGTTGCTCGCAATCACCGATCTCATGAAGCGGTGTAGCTCGGTCGAATAGACATGTGACTAGCTATCCACCTAGGAAAGCCTTGCGGTGGTAATCTAAGGCTCGGCGAGGTGCGAGTATGTAATGCCGTCATAATCGTATGGATCTAGAGCTTTTCAGAAGCTAAGTCACATCTTACTATAACCTGTGAGAAGCATTGGGCATCGAATGGTCTAGTCTGGCTGACATCTTGAGCCTTAAGCCTTCTGAGGGGTAGGACTCGGACCAGCCAAGATGCAAGCTCTGTGATAGCGTCTAAGCAACCTGCAGCCTCAAAGTTCGAACGGGATATCTGCCGTGGAAATCAGTCGCCGACATGGAGAGCTCGAAGGCTTCGGCGAGTGTTTCCGCTACGACTAACATATGTCGGCATGCGTGATAGCTCGTATTCACAATTTGAACAGCTCGACTGGCTAATACGACCACGATATAAGGTCAGTTAGGTAGTAAGAAGGTCTAGTTGATAGACTATGACATGCTCTCACGGGAGAGCATACCAAAGTCCCTTTTACTAATGTGTCACCGTGGTAGTTTCCTGTGAGTGGATGTGGATGGCCCTCAACATCTGAGACCGACTCGGAGGGAAGCGCCCGGCCGTCGACGAAGTTGCAGAGGTCATTCGAACCCAAAGCTGTTAGGGTCCCAACATCCAGCGCAAGAAGGGCGCATTCTAGGAGATGATTGGGGGTGGCGAAGCTGGAATCGAGGGCTTCTGCGAATTCATTCTCTCTTTCGTTCAAATATCGATTGGATAGGCCGGTGATGCCTTTCCACGCAAGATTTTCCTAGGGATGTCCTAGCCATTCGTTGACTTTCCCGCATAGATCTCCCTTCGGCTTTCTAGAGTCGTCCCGGTAGGCAACGTCAAGCTGAGGTCGATCGACGAATTCTTGCATATCGACTTTCAAGATCAGAAATGATTAGGTCATAAGTCTTGCCGTTTAGTCTCATGAGGAGAAGATGTGTTGATCTTTGGAGCTAGTTTTTGATGGTAAGCTTAGCTTTGACTTAGCCTTAGCCGTCAGGCCGTTCGAAATACATTTAGCCTAGTGAAAAAAAAGCTCGAACGATATAGCTGGCTTACCATTTGTCAGCGCGATCGCTCGCCCGGTTCATATGGTGCTACACGGAGATTTTTGACGTCTTGATAGATCCGTATTTTGCCACGATGATGGGCGATGATCGACCCGCCGTGATGGAATGTAGGCAGGGTGCTCCGACTTCGAACGGCATCCCACATCCTAGCTGCCGATCTGGTGAAACGGGAATTCTATTTGTAGTGGTGAGATGGTTCGTTATCTAAGGGGAATTCGCAAAAGTGAATGATCAACAATCATGCCGTATATTTCAGACCTTTTTAGGCGGCGCGCGTGAGACTACTAGCAAGGAAGCAATCAATCTTGATGCCAAGAAGTGTAGCCAGAAGAATCTTGAACCTCCTATCCATCCAAAGTTCTTGATTCTGTGGATCCGGATGGTATCAAGCGGTGCTAGCCCACCACGGAGTCTCGTCAGACATTCACCAACGTCGCCGTATTCCATCCCTGGTGATGGATCGCTATGTAAACCTAACCAAAGAGGAGGTTCAGTTAAACTAGCCTCGCAGTAACTGAATTTGAGCTGTGCCAGAAATAGGCGTGACTTGGCGCTCACTGTATTATACTACTTGGTAGTCTGCATTATGAGTGTTAACGTGAGAACTATCTAATAAGGGAGGGGTTTTCGTTCCATGTATCCCGAAGTACTGTTTATACCTAAGTAGTTTAGGAATAGGCACTTCGTATGTTAGCCTCATGGAGCATTAGAATGGGGTATGGTGTTATTACAGTCGAATTAGTACCTAACCAGGGATTTGCTGAAGACCCTAGGCTCTAGCCAATACAGAGCTATACGACCGATTGATTAGCGGCTTGTACCAGATATGCGAATGCAGAATGCAGCTCAATGGGTCCTCGCATACTCACAAAGGGGGGGAAGGGGGGAATATGGGTGAAATCGCAGCAAACATAACGGACTTCCTTACAGACTTGAACATTTCGATCATAATAGATCCCTATCTTTTTTGGATCTTCACCATCCCGCGTTTCGGTTCAGTCCTATGCTAGCTCATACACCTATGGCCCAATAGGTAATGTAATGATCTGCGTGTCTTGGATATTTAAGTAGCCAACGTTACTTTCGCACCAGTTCATCCCTGCAAGTCGAGACTTCTGCGCCCATCCGGATGCGGTCAGAAAAGTCCTCATTTCGAAGCCTTGGGAGTGGAGAGTACGACATGTTTGCTGTCAAGTAACTTTCCTCTCCTGTTTGTATATCCTACTTGCTGGCTCTGCTCGGATCTCGGTGAGTTTCATATGTCCCTGCGACCTCTGGCACGCGGTCGGCTACCATAAGTTTTGATCGCCAAGAAGAAATCGAATTATGATTAGATCCAACCCCAGAATCCAAATACAGTCTCTTCGGGGCAGGCCGGAGACACGCTTTCTGGAAGCTGCATGCGACATTCATCTGAGTCCTGCATGCAAACGGTCTAGCCCAAAATACTCATGCTCTCCGCGTTCTTTCGCTCTGACCTTGCTTCTCCGAAGTTTCTATTTGCCGCGTGGATGTGTTTATGGTCATTGTATTGGGCAGTGACGCTGCTACAGCTCATGAACATGATGCCACAGCGCAGGGATGAAGAATCGCGACGATGTACGATGACCTAGTTATGAATCCCCGAAGTTCTGCGATCGCAAGCTCACTGGCAACTTTCCCTGCATCATACAGTACTGCGACTGCGTGTCTCATATCGTATGAGGCGTGTTGATGCCCATACATGCCAGCGATCCTACGCACATCAAAATGTCGAGAATGGCACACGGCGGTCGAGTGTGGGTAACCTAATGTAACCTGAGGATTCAAAGCCTCATCAGAGGTCGTTACACAGGCCTTGGAATAATTCTGGGGGATCAAGCTAAGTACGGGGGCCCAAGTACGGAGAGTAGGCCTACAGGGCCGGTAAGTTTCCGACGACCGAAAAGGACTGCCGTAACCAAGTTATGAATTCTGGGGAACGGTAAGCTATAGAAATCAGTGGCCAACTTCCCCGAATAAAAGCACCCAGCATACTTGGAACAATTGATGAAGTCCGTGGGGGTCAAGTATTAGATAGGTACGGCTGTGAAGGTACTCTGCCGTACTCCTCTTGTCCTGTTCGTTATGGTGATATCTTGACTAACTAGCTCTGCCTCTCCAGGTGGAGTAATGCTGGACTCCAACCTGCAATAGCAACCATCCCCGGAAACGATGGTACATCAGTCTCGCATACAAACACAGTTGCCGAAGTATAGTTATAGGCAGAGTAGGTTGGGGCAGCCCTTATTTCTCCTATGACGACGTTATGGGACGATTTTGTGATTTTCTAATGTCTTAATTAGCATTTGATTAAACCTCCTAATAACATGATTGGCTTTCCCTTCCGCCGGCATCAGCTATATAAGCACGGACAGCGAATCAGGGAATATTGTCACTTATGTACCAATAGGATCTACACTTCCGCACACTGTACATAATATGTAGGAACTTACTACAATATCTGGTTATGAGGGATTTGAGATGCGCTTAGTGATGGCTACGAATTTGAACGATATTGGACATGTTGCAAGTTGTCCCGAGAGAGACACACAATGAGATTCTAATAAAGATTTTGCAAAAAAGTAATCCAATAAGTTATTCTCAAAGAGCTTGTGAGTAGTGAGCAATCAATATGTCATTTCAATAAGTATTTTAAGACTTATCATTTGTAACAAAGCGATTAATAGATCTGCGATTTGGGATCCCGCTTCCCGCTAGGGGGTTTGGACCCCTGGAATAATAAGCAAGGATTTCGAGCCTTAAGAGCCTTAAGAGCTGGCGATATAGCTACCATATTGAAATTCCCTTTTCGACTTACCTGGAAAAAGAAACGTCGCGAGACTGGTAAGAAGGGGAGAAAAGCAATATATCGCATCCTATTGGTCCTTCGAGCGGTATTAGAGGTTACGAACCATCATCATAGATGTAGCCTCGTAGTCTTTTAAACCCCAATCAAAGCTGTCAGCGTTTACATCCAACACTTTACGCATACCAACATCCCAAGAATGAGTAAACCTTCAAGCATCAAGTTCTCCAGCCTCAAAAATTGAGGCTCAATCCCACTCATCACCTGTTGTGCTGTCTCGGGCCGAGTTGACCCCCTGGAATATTAGCCGGGCATCGCCATGAACATATCCTAACTTGGACGTTTCGGGGGCCGGATCAGATGCGAGCTGATATCAGCAGCCAGTTATAAATGTCATCTCGCGTGACACAACAGCATCCCCAGACTTATTAAAGGCAGGCTAGATGTCGGTTTGAGGCGATCGACCCGGGGTGCTATCTCACCTGGGTTGACAGGTTAGCATGGAGAGGTTAATACAAGCGTAGCCATTATTGTATCCGTGCCGTACTCCTGATGTTCGGTCGAATAAGGGATGCAGATGATGATGTATGTAGATGCAAGTCGCTAAATAAACTCTAGAGTTCGTGAATGCATGAGAGTAACAGTGAAAGGTAGAGCAGGACGTCACAGCTAGGGTCGGATGCTCCATCCGTCGAGTCCGGTCGAATCAGATTATTTCCATCTTCCCAACCCGTTGTCTCCTTTCCCAATCTTCTTTCCCCGATCCCAACTTTTTAAAAAAAAAACATTTTACAGAACACCATGCTTATTATCCATAGATGAACACAATTCGTTTCGGAATTCGTTTTCCATCCCGCTAGTCTTCGCTAAGCTATATATACGTAACAGGGGTTTGATCCTGAATAACCGCTTTTATCCCGCGATTGTCGTTTACTCATCGCTCCCGAATAGATAGGTAGGTATCAATAGTTGTCGTAAGACTAATGCTTTTAGGAGAACACGAGGGAGAAACAACATACCTAGCCACGAAGACCGAGCATTTTAAACCAGCAGACATACTCGGCGATCGGATTAAGCCATTTCTCACGGAAGAACAACATAATGCGACATTACCGATGCTCTCTTTCTCTGTGATCACAAAGCACGAGCTACTGTTATAATAGTGACAGTGATAAATACGAAAAATACCCGAGCCGAGAGATATTGCGCCAAACTTGCATCCCTAATGTATTACACTGGATTAAAAGGGGAGGAGAGAGACCTCTTGGTAAGGCCGTGGACGCTATCGACCCTTCTTGGCTTGCATTCCGTCATACAGCATGGGCAATGCGGGTTTAGTGAGATAGGCTTCCTTAGGGGCCGGTCCGTTCAAAGATCAACTATGTAGCGTCCGCCTGGACCGTAGCATGGGACCCAACTCGGTCTAATGTCCGTACTTTTTTTCTACATAATATTCACATCGCCCAGTTGCCCTGCTATGCACAGTACGCTAGAAGATCCCTTACCATGTCGTCGCCCTGCCGCATATAGATTTCTACAAGGCTGCGATCGTTCCAAGGCTTCTCGAGGCCAACGATAAGCTGGATCTACAATATGTAGTACCACGAACGACTAAACTCACATTAGTACCGAATAATTTCAACAAACCGCATCTCACGGTAACTCTTTTCCGAATTGAGAGCCTTGCGGGAATGCTTCTCGAGCTACCAAACACATCACTCCAAGTATCAGCAAGTATCTTTCGGTTTTGCAGGGTCCCGCTAACGATGCATGTGCATGCTGGGACCACATTGTGGTGGGAGCAGTCGACTGGGGTCTCGCGATGGTCAGCAAGGGTCTGAGAGGCGCCAAGCACTGGCAACCCCATCCTGTCTGCATTCACATCGCCATACTCATCGCAGCCATCTTGCTCAAACTCATACCGGGCTTTTCTGTACCCCTCGCTGTGTCCTTCTAAGCTGCTTCACCGTGGAATTTCCTGGGCTGCTGTGTCCCCGTTGCACGCAACAGGGTCTCCCTCAGACATTCTCACACACGTGAAGGGGACCTTGTAGCCTACATAGGTCTGGTGAGTTGGTCGAATCGTAACGCTATTTGTCCGTCACATATGTACGACTCCCAGCCCTTATTACTGCTTTGCTTATGTACTTTTTTACAGTCTTATGCTCGAAGGCCCACATGCTTGCCTCCTTCTCCTTCTACTTTCCCCTCCAAAGGCTTACAAGGGCCCGGAATGGGGGTGGAGAAAGCTCTCTGCGTCTTCGGGCCTTCGCCGTCTGCCCATCCAACCCTGCCCCATTAGTCCTACCCCTACTCTACCTACTCTGGTACGCTGATGTGCATCTCCCGCCCACGTATCTTCGTTTTCCGCTAGCTGCCCCACGGTATCACATCCACGGTCCAAATAAGACCTACACTCCACCTCCGCTGCCCAAGCCCGACCCCTCCATCCGTTTCCTCGCTTCTCTACAAGACGTGCCATTCATCGTTGCAGCTCAATCAGACGGCCGGGTCGTCTCGATTGCCCGCCCGTTTGCCTTTTGCCGACGTCTGTGCAGCAAGGCTTTCGTCTGAGGAGACCAATCATCGCTGCCGTGTAGTCGCGACCAGCTTGACACATTTCCCCATACTTCTACATGATTATCCTGAAGGGTTGGGCCTATGACCGTATACAACAGGACTTGATCTTCGGTGGAAATCGCCACTCCGGCTCCTTTTTTTAGATTTTTTTTAAACAGTTATCCTTTTCATATGAATTACAAACTTCGACGGCCCCTTGCAAGACGGAAGCCGTCTTCTGGTTAGATTACCTGTGGGTATGATATAATACCACCTCTGCGAGCTATGGACTGTCCGTTGGCCCTTGTAACGGACGATGGAGACATGCCATGGTCGGACAGTCACAGCATGGCCTCCGAAGGAAACTCCTCAGTCGTCATGCCAACGTCGCCGATATGGGCAAATCCGGTCCAGGCTAATCGAATGGATACCGGCCAGTTGTCTCCTATCAGCACCGAACTCGAGATTCCCACCGTGGGTGTAGCCGCATCCGCCGTGCCGACCATGATTCATTCTGCCACGTCGTCATGTGCGGAATCCTGGAGCACTAGCTACAGCGACGGTCCCGACACGGGCGAGGAAGCTGAGCATGATGTGTCATGGGAGAAAAATTCAGACGATGTGTTAACGGTTCCTAAGATTGAACCGCTCGAGGATGACGGATTCCAGATGAACGAGGTTAAAGAAGCTCCACGCACGCCAATACCGGAGCCAAACGCCGCCGCGGCGCCACTGACGAAGATGAAGAGACCAAGAGGACGTCCCCGAAAGCACCCCCTCACTCCCCAGGTATCGACGAATAAGGTAGCCAAAGGACGTTCTAAGACTGGATGTATTACGTGCCGTAAAAGGAAGAAGAAATGCGACGAAGCAAAACCACGTTGTTAGTCAAAAGTTACACCTTCCCCCCCTTCTTTGTATCTGACCAGTGCAGGTTTGAATTGTGAGAAAAATGCTGTTGTCTGTGAAGGATATCATGAGAAGACGATATGGAAGAGTGGGAGGGAGAAGGCCGAAGAAGGTATTGATAGCTTGCATTCGGGTGTACGCTCATCCTCTAACATTCAGTGTAGAGCGACATAAGCGGCACAGTCTGCCACATATTACTCTTCAGCCAATATTCCAAGGAGTCGAGACGCCCGAAGACATGGTCTTCCTCAACCATTATATCAGTCACTTGAGTGGTGTGCTGACGGTTGAAGGGCAGCACAAGAACGCGTTTAAGGATATGCTACTTCAGATGGCGGTGGAACATCGAGGTCTCATGCATTCTATACTGTCTGTGGCCAGCAGACATATCGACTATGATACCCCATATGGCACCAAGATTCTAGGTTCCAACCCGAAAATCAGCCTAACCTCACTGCTAACGAGATCACAATTTCACCACAACTCGGCCATGGAGAAGCTTTGCGAACCGGTGGGTAACGAGAATGATCCGAAAAACAAAGCCAACCTGTCTCCCCGATACGGACAGATGCTCTGCCTGTTGTTACAGACTCTCGCAGAAGGAAATCCCAACGGCGAGCATCGGGTTCATCTCCAGGCGTACAAGAATCTCATCCAACAATCGCCGCCCCCGGACAACGCATTTCTAATATTCATCACCGAATTCTTCCAGTACCGCGTCTTCGCGGACGAACTCATACGTTATCCCGATATGCACACGCCTCGCCTGGCCACCGAGGATTGGGAACCTTGGCTAGAAATCCAACCTCCGCGTCTCATCGGCGTCGCCGACGGCTTGTTTCACTACCTTGCACAGATCACATCTATCCGAAACGCCATCAGAGCGAATATGGCAGCCGAGGTGGATCCTGTCGTCGATTATACTTCTCTATACCGAGCTGCTGAGATCGACTCTGCGATTCGAGAGTGGACTCCGCATTGGCCGCCAGGAGACAGTCGCGATCGCGTTGGGCTGTTGTATAAGCAGATGATGTGGGTATACTTGTTCAGAACCATCTACCCGCCCTCGTCGACTTCGCCAACTACACTATTCACCCAACCAGTGACGAGCATCATCCCCTTATCGCCGACATCGCAACCTCACTCCGCACGAACTCCACCAGCGTCCGAGCGGCCAACGAGTAGCCACACGACACCACCTCGCGCCGAGTCGCCCCCGCCAATCCGATATCCACCGCACCATGATCATCGCATAACACTAGCCGTCGACGAATCGCTGGCGATCTTGGACTCGTTCAAGCCTAGCGATCCTGTGCAAACTCTGCTCTTGGTGCCCTGCCTCGTCATCGGCTGTGCGTGCTTCGCCCCCGTCCAGCGGGAGAGAGTCCGAACCGCGATCCGGACGGTCCGCGGATACACCGGATTGCGAAATTGCGATCGCGTCGGCGAAGTGCTGGAGGAGGTCTGGCGGCTGATGGAGCGGGGCGACTGGACGCGCGTGTGGGATTGGCAGGGCGTTGCGAGGAGTATGGGCCTCGACTTCTCCTGTGCCTGATTGCATCCACGTCGCTCTGGTACAGCCTACTCACATATCGCATCAGTCGGTCTTGGAGCATTTTATTTATATCTCCAGGGCTCCTTTCTCAGCTCACGTTTGTGTTTTTTCATCGCTCACATTTTGGTTCTCGCGGTTATCTTACATATATACCCATTGGTCATAGTTCTGGTTCATGTTATAGCGAATAAATCTTGAAAGTATACCTAGGCATTTGGCGGCGGCGGCGATGGCGGTGGCGCTCTTAGGGGGGAGGGATGTTGACGGGAGTTGACGGGAGATGGACGAGATGGACTTTAGATAGATGGCACGGTCATACACGATCGCGCCATCGCGCTATCTCTTACACGCCGTCTCGGCGCAAGCCGGAACTGGGGGGCTCCTAAAACGGTTTGGTGGGCGATGCAGCGGGCAGCAGGGGGGCAATTACCTGTCTTTTGATAACATCCCATGGCGTTTCCTCTCGAAAGAGATTGGCTCGGTCTGGGGAATTCTTTTTTTTTGGTTAATCTGACTTATACGGGGACGGCGGGCTTGATCTTTTGACAACTACCATCTTTCGAATGGAGTCTTCCGGACGGCGTTTTCCCTCGCCTTGCATTTTGATTCCTTTCTACGTTGCAGTGTTCGGAGCATAGTCATCGATTAGGTACATACGTTTAAGGGGAGTATTCTGCTCCTCGTCGCTGACTTTCGCGACGTGAATATGAAGCATGCTGGGCTGTCCTTAAGCCCCTGCACTGTCATATCCCATTGTTCTGTTACATGTGTATCTATGACAAAATGGACAGCATATGATATAGCAAGGTAAAATGTTTGTTACATCCTCTGAGGAAGTCGTGTATGTTCTCTGGTACTCTTAAACATGATTCAAAGACCTTTGGTGGGTCAAATCTCTTCCTCTCTCTACTACTAAAGCAAAAAGGGGCTGCCACCCGTTGTGTCGAATTCAAAGGCCGCAGAAACACCTCAGGAATCAAATATCGCCAAAGCCAGAATTGCTGCCTACCATTGCATGCTACCTAACAAAATTCTATGGATATTGATACTAGAAAGTTCCTGTACACCACGAGCATATATCTAAGGCAATCAAACCGTGCTATCTTAAATAGATGATTTTTCGCATTCACTATCCTTTCAAACTCGTAAAGCTCTTGTCAACGAACACATACACATTCAATCACAACCACACAAGCGCACACACACACTAGTGAATGACAACAATGGCACGCTCCACGAATAAAAATGTTCTCCGTTTTCGGTACTTCCCTAGACTACCGGTTGAGCTCCAGCTCATAATTTGGGGGATCCATCGGGCCCAGTCACATCCAATCCGACACTGCTTCTCGCTAGATATTCATAACCGCCGAGTATACGCATGTCTAGACGTTGAAGGTGATCGCATTGTCGATAGGTTATGGAAGTCAACCGACCCACCAGGCTTTCTACCCTACATGAAGGCAATTCAGTTCGCAGCAAATGTCCAATTCGAGAAAAAGTCCGTGAAGGATCGCTTTACATTTCAAAACAATTCCGGGGGATTGCGAAGGTCAGTCCCAAAATCTGTTGTTTACGCAGACCTCGAACGCGATATATTTTGTTTCGACTACTGTGCCTACAGTAGATATAGTCCATCCGAATGGTTCTGCTTCTTTCGTAAGCCGATCAGTTCGCGTAGGCCACGCCGCCTGCCCAAAGACCATTGGATTTTCAGCGTGAGAGAAATCGCACTCACAATCCCTAAATATACGCCCCTTTCCTCCGAATGGGACAAAAACATATTTAAGCATATGAAGCAATTAAAAGAAGTGCGACTCGTCACTTCCTCCCGCTATTATCGTGGTCACATAGAGTTGCTGGGTTGGTCAGTATATGGTGTACGACGTTGGAACACAAGAAGGCAGATGGGATTCAAGGACGCAAGCCAACCAATAGGTAACCAACGGTTTCCCGAAGCGCATTCTCACGGCCTTAGAGCCTTGAACAGTATGCGTCGGAAATGTCGGAAATATGGCATCACTGCTAATTTGACCATCGTTGCGGACATGGCAATGTGGTGGAATTAGCTTCCAGGAGAATATCAGTAAATGCGGTGAAATTTGAAGACCAACCGTATCTTAGCCACCATTCGATAGTAACCCTTATTCTATTCGTAGAGTTGTAGCTTGCACTTCTAGCTGACCTCGATAAATTCTTTGATATACTTAGCTACTCTCTTTTGCAATTGGAGTGCCTGTGAGCAGTGATCCTTAGTAAATAGCATTCCGCACTGTCACGGAGAATAAAATCATCTTATTTCCTACCTCTGATGTAGGATACCTTCCTTGCATTAGATGGAAGTCTTCTGATAACTGTCATCACGGAGACTAAGTTAACCAATGCTCTAGGTTAACAGAATGATGAATCTCATTAACATGATCCATTCAAGCATTATTATTCAATGAAAGTCCTGCAGTGTCACGCCAATGATATTAGGCTAAAAGATTTCCGAGCTTCTTTTGTTTATAGGTATTCTAACATTGGGGTCTCACATAAAAGCTAACCCTTATACATATCATACTCGGGGCATCAGAAGGTATTCCAGTCACTTTATTTATGTAGAATGTAGTTCTTCGATGTAAATACCCATCAGCCAACTACCTTCAAAGAATAGATACCCTCGTTTACCTACGCAGTCGGGGTCGGCGTGTGGTAGGTTGAGGACCATTGAGCTTGATAGGTTGACGAGCCCAAGGTACGCCCGGCCGACGCTGATGTAACGACAGATTTCACGATCCACGAGTTCCAGCTCGTTGCTTTGGTGGCACCCGTCATCGCACCGAGGGCAACCGAGGGCGTGTCAGTCCAGGCGCCCGACCACACGGTAGGACCTGGGATTTGATACGTCGTAGTACAGGGTGCAGTGGTCGTGGTCTTTGTCGAGCAGTAGACCTAGAGAAGCATATTAGGCTAGGGTGAAGAGAAAGGATAAAAGGGGTCGATAGACATACATCATATACGACACCAGGGTCGTCCCACTTGTATGCTCCTGGGAAGCTCACACCCTCCGGTAACTCAACATTTCCATCTCCTAGAATTTCTAATTGGATGCAGTTGGGGTAAAATTGTGCGCCGCGGATCGGGTTATTTTTATAACTCACTTCGGCCTCGTGAAGCCCGATCATCTCGGCACGGATGAGGTAGCTGTGATAGGTCAGCTTAGTGAGTATACCTAACTCAGCTACATAGCTCTGATCAGGGGCGAAGGTACTCACAAGCCAGCTTTCAGTCCGTTCGGGATCCTCACGTTCATATGGCCCTGGTTGGCAGCGATATCTGCTGTCGTAGCCCACTTTCCGGGAGCTTTGGGTCCTTCGCCCTCGGCAAACTTGCCCTCCTCCCAGATTTTGACGAAGGAATTCTCAGTGGGCGGGTCCGGACTCAGATATACCATCGCGGGGCCATGGTGTGAGGAAGCTATGATTTCGTCGGTGGCGACACGTGCATCGTGGCGCCATTCCACTAACATCCATAGTTAGATACATCCATGGTCAGATACTTCATCCCGTCTGATGATAGTCTTTGGAGCGGATTAGGAAAGTATAACAGTTTACTGACTTGTTATGTTGTCACCGGGCCTCGCCTGGATCGTCTGCGGCACTTGGTGGTCGCCTAGCACGTTGCATCGCATGTCGATGCTGTCGAGATCCTTAACCGGGCCATTGGCGTAACCGTACGGCTGTGGACCGTTATACGCTGGAGTCCGGATACCAGAGAATGTGCCGCTATCGACGCCGTTGACGAAGACGGACTGAATTAGTGGAAAAGGACGGTCAGATGAGTGATGTCTGTATTTATCGGAAAGAATGAAGCGATAGGATATAATACGCCGACCAAATCATCATTACTTACATAGATATAACAATGCGCCTGTGCAAACTCAAAGAGAGCAGTCGACGCCACCACCACAGCAGCTGCGGTGCTTCGAAGCTTCATGATTGGGATTGCTTACAGACTGGACAAATAAATTCAAACTACAGCTACCCACTACTTCGTAATACTAAAGTGTTCATGATGAGAAGTTTATGGTATTGATATACTCACGCACAACTGATATTCTCATAATCTCCCTCCATATCGCCGTTGGGTGTTACACGCCGGCCAATATTCCATTCATATTAAGATCTGTCATGACTGGACACGACTTACCCACCTCTCGACTTATTCCAATGCCGCACGTAAAGATCATATAAATCGAGAATCCGGCAGATCGCCTTGTCGGAATGTGGTGCCGACTTGCCCGAAGCAGCGCGCATGTATTTAGCCGGAGGTATACGAGCGATCATCAACTGATATACTGCTTGAACTTCATGTCCCGAGAAATCATAACGAAGTTACTATGCCCTACTCATCGATATATCCTGTATCCCCTGCTCTATTATCAGCTCCTAGGTCTACATGATTTAAGGATTTTACTTTTATTTTCTTACATTAGGTAGCTGAAGCCATGTAGTAGAAAATTTGACGACCCCTATTCCTTGATACGCACTTGAATATTATTTTCGTGTGACGATGCTACCCGATTGAACCCCCTATTAGACGTCTTTGCCTTTTGTGGCCACGAAGGACGAGCATGTGATAAATGCTGACTCATTGTGTATGAAGCTTACTAATTTTCAGCGCTCTTATCTCGTAATAATGCCCCTGTATTTCGGGCACTAGGTATTTATGTTTTCACTGCTTACCTAGGCATGATAAAATACTATGTACATTAGCCCGCGATGATAGGGGATAGCTAGATCGCGCACCCTAACCCCAACCCTAACCCTAGCACAGCTCAATTCGTTGAACTAAAACCAACCTCATGTTAACACTCAAGCTCACCGCACGCAGCGACGTGACCCCCGAATTTGTTTAACCGAAGTTCACCCGAAGCCTAAGTTCGAATCCTCGATCTCCCATTTTTAAATTGAATCTTTTACGAGCCTTCAGCGCGCACTAGCAGCTAGCTCCAGGGAGGAGGGGGCTATATACATAAGTACTATCAATTTATATGCTTGTTTTATATGGAGATTATGGCAAGAATAAGCAGATCTAATATGGCGGCTAACCTTTGCTAGTCTTGCTCGTTTTGCTAAGTAAAGCGCAGTGCTTGTAGGGCGCGAGGTGCGAAGCCAGGGCTGTGTAGTACCCTTTTGAGAAGGGTTACCACGTGTTACGACCCACACTGCTAGACTGGGAACCTAGACCCCTGGAGTGGCTGGAGGATGTGGCTAGAGCCCTTGGTGTGGCTAAGGAGGATGGGGGGCTAAGCCCATGTGGGACATTCCTGACAAGGACCCACTTGCCAACCCAGGTTGGCCCGTGCGCCTGATGCAAGCCTACTTAGTCTTGGATCGGATCCATCCATTTGTAGATCCTTTCCTTTCTTTCCTTAGCTTTAGATAGTCTTACACACCAATCAAAAGCTTGGGGCTTAGTCTTCATTCTTTCCACTTGATCGGGTCCTGACACCACGCTTAGTAGGTGCTGCAGTTCAACTTTCATCCTGAGCTTGGTTTGAGATGTGCTTCTAAAAAGACTGACGGTGTTCTGATTCTGATCACGTAGAAATGGATTCGGCTCTTCCTATAACCCTAATTGTACCGTCCGTTACTGTGTTGACAATACTCTGGGCCTATTCGACAGGTCTATCTTTCGGGTCTGTTAGAGCATTGGGATGCCACTGGTGACTGGACTGTCTCCGACTTATACAGGAATTTGCGTGGCATGCATAGCACTGATACCCACCCCCTATTTACCCATGTTCGTCACGATGGTATGCATATCATATTGCCAATTCAACTTCCAGCTTCAACACCGATCACCTTGATTACTATTACCACCATTAGTAACTCCACAACAGTCAACCGTTAGAAATCAATTAAAAGTTTCGCTCACCTGCTCATACGGTTTGACCTCCACAAGAAGCTTCCCGGTATTGCCACCCGAGAACAGCTGCGCAATCGCGGTATCTGCCTTCTTCAGGCCTCCCTTAACGACAGTCTCGAGGCCCTTGACCTTGCCTTCCACGATCCACTGTCCCATCTGCTTCTTTCCCTCGGGGAACTCGTCCAAGTAGTCGAAAATGACGAAGCCTTCCATGCGCACACGCTGCGTAACGACCGTGAATAGGTTGCGGATGCCTGGTGTGTCCTTTCCTATACTATTGTAAATGCTGATGTTACCACAAAGCACGAATCGCGAGTGGACTGCGGCGCGTCGGATTGCTTTCTCGAGGACTGCGAAAGGGTTAAGGTTAGCTTTGACTCGTGAGAAAATAAACAGATCTTGAACACATCTTGGACCACCTTCAGAGCCTCAAAGAATTAAAAGATCTGAAAGTATACACCACAGGAAAAGATTCTGGATGAAGAGGAAGAAAGGGGAATGCAACTCGGAATGCCTCAAATGAAAACTCCTTACTCTCGCCGCCCACGTTATCCCAGTAAAGGTCGATATAATCCGGTGTAGCCTTAACCAGGTCCTCGTCAAAAGTCGGAGACTTGTAGTTGAGCGCGACGTCGAACCCGAGCTCCTTAGTCAGTACTTCGCACTTCTCATCCGAGCCCGTGATGCCGACCACGCGGGCGCCATAGATCTTAGCGATCTGGCCGGCGATGGACCCCGTTGCGCCTGCGGCGCCGGAGACTACGACCGTCTCTCTGGCTTTGGGCTTTCCGATGTGCTTCAGTCCGAAGTAGGCCGTTAGACCTGTCATGCCTGTTTAAGTGGAAAGGATGTTTGTTAGACGCTGTAGTTTGCTCTGTCTAGGAAGGGAAAAGGGGGGGGGCTCGGTGGGAAAGCTTACCGGCTGCGCCTATCGCGTCCGTGGTCTTGGTTCCCTTAGGAAGATCGAGCACGTCCAATTGTTCGCCTTCGCTTACGATGGCGACTTCGGTCCATCCGCTTTGAGTGAAGACTAGATCGCCGTCCTTGGCCTTGGGGTTCTTGCTTGCAAGAACTTTACAGATAGCAAATCCACGCATTTTCTCCCCAATTGCAACAGGTGGGAGGTACGATTGCATATCTACATAGAGCGCGGGTAGGGTCAGCACTGATAGTAATGCGATAATACATATACATTTTAAGACAATGGTGAACACCGCATGGGTGATGGGTTACTGACCATTCAACCAAACGCGCATGGCTGGATCTAATGATAAGTATAGAGTCTCGACGAGGACCTGGCCATCCTTCAGGTCATCAGTGGTGGGTGCATCAGTCTCTACGAGATTGAAGGTGCGACCTGGAACGATGTCGCCCCCTGGGCGCTCGGCAAGATGAAAGGTCAAGTTCTTACGAGCCATGATGCTGACTTGACTATGTTGAAAAGTACGTAAATTCGACGAGTAGAGAATTTGTCAATTATGCTGTTTTATCAATTAAAACTGGTGGGATGTCTAGAGAAATCTTGACGTTTCTTTATTAAGGGCTGGCTGTAGCATAAATGGGGTTTTTTCCGTCTTTGATTTGTAAGTAATAGGGGCACCTTACCATGATCATCAACCCCTCAATCGGGTTTCAAAGTCATGATCGTCTCATTGCTTTAGTAATAGTAAATGACAAAGCAAATAACTCCCCGGCAGCGAATGAACGGCGGACATGGATAGTAATTGTTCAGTATTCCCACCTTTGAGATCGGTATGACATCTTTATACCTTATTATGTGAATAAAATCACACCCTTGCCTATGCCAAGGTCCGGCGCAGGTCTAATTCCATAGCCGTCGGTACATTTATTGGCCCGTAAAGCTACCAGCAACGTCAAACCGAAAAGCCTTGCTGTTGACGGATTACAAATATTGGACGTTAGGATCTGGGATTCCTTGTAGACAAACACGTAACTTTTGAAGAGCATTAGTAATAACCAGGCCAATAATAAGACATCTAGTTTCATGTAACTACGATTGAATTGGACTACGGAGTGCTCCTATCGTCACCCTCCTTGACATCTCATAATCAGGCTTCTCCCTCCAATACGTGGCGTAAAGTAATTTTGCGAAAAGTAAAATCATTCTGTCGTAAGCAATCCATCCTTAGCTACAGCTACATGCGCCAGAAAACATAAGGGGGTATCATCATATCCTCCCATCGTCAGCACGTTCTATCCGCATTCGAATTCTTTTCCCTCTACCGGATCCCAAGAAAGATAAGAGGAATCGGACGAAAGTACCCGGCAAGTTTGGATGAAGTAGTTCTGTTCATAACGAGGGTGGTCCAAATTGCCAAATTCGTAAAAACGTGACGTTGGAATGGTGGCAACAGTGAGCATACCTAGGTACTGATCCGGATAGTGAAGTGGTCATGGACTGTCATCAAATCGGGTCTTATTCGTAAAAGAATAACAGTCCTCAAAAGAAAATATCGCGTAAATATTCGTCGCAAGAGGAGTATGAATGATACAAGTCATGTGAAGTATATATCCACGGCTATACCTAGATTACTAGTGTGCCGGGATGCTCTCCACATCACTTGCGTTCGTGTCGCTGCTGGGTTCTTTGGCAACATCCGAATCTTGTTCATCATCGCTAGACTCCTCAATGACCTTGCGAGTTGACTTGTGCTTGTTTGGGGTCGGCTTCCGGGGGTGTGCAATTTTGCTTGATGAACTGTAACGTTTCTGACCTCGTTGGACCCTCCGTGACTTGAAGTTGGAGATCGAGGGTGAGCCCACTGAGAGATCGCGAGGGATGATTTCATCTGCCTTGTCGTTACCAAGGTCAACACTATCATCAGACTCTTCGTCTGTCTCATCCTTCATCGAGGTATTTCCATTCTGATCGACTCCGTTATTTTCTTCTGGGTCAACTTCACTCTCACTGCCCTCGCCGCTGTCTCCCGCCTCTTTACCTCCCTCATGGTTCCCATTAGCATTGCTCTCGTCCTCATCTTCATCGTCGGTCTTAACAACGATGTCTGGGGTCTTTGGCGTGTGGTGGTGGGCCCTCAACATATTGCTGACCTTGTTTTCCATCTCAGTATATTCCGCAATCACGTCATAATTCTCACCACTTGGAAACTCCAGCTTGTGAGTCGTACGGTATCTGGAACTTAGTTGCTGGATGATTTCTGGGACAGACATGATGTTCCAGTCGGGGAGAGAACATTTCAAGCGATGCCAGACTAAGATGATAGTCGGACGTCCCCATTGATCAGCCAAATGAGTTGATCTGACCTTCGCCCAGGGAATTCGGCTATCCGCATTGGCGTCGGTAGCTCGAATAGCTTTGATGATGCTATATCGTTCGCGACCTGACAACGATGCCGCCTCGTTGCGGGACATCTGGATGATCTGGTCGATTGAAAGAATCTCACTGCCGTCGATACTGCCACGACCGGCTCGTTGTCGGCTCAAAGTCTTCCATTTCTGTATGCACTGAAGACGGCTACGAGTTCGATCCATCAGCTCACTAACTCTTTGCCAATCTATCAAGTCTTCGTCCGGCTCTTCTGAAGTAAGCTTCCCCTCATCGCGATGGTCCCGAATTACCTCGAGAGCTTGGGAGATGATGGTCTCAAGTTTTTCTTCTTCTTCCATGGACCAAGCGGTTGAGCGACGATTCTCGCCACACACAACATAATTGCGTATGCGGTCTCTCACGTCTTCTGGGTGACGGTTGATTATTTTGCCGATCAGGGAATATTTATTGCCCTTTATTTCCCACACCCTCCTCAACTCATCATTTTGCTCTGGTGTCCAAGTTCCTCGGGCTACAAAGTTGTGAAACTTGCGGCGACACTGGTTTATCACCTTCTGGCGGGGACGGTTTGGGCAGGTAGACACAATACAAGTCCAAAACCCCTGCGACTTAACTTCCTTCGGATTGCCTTGAATAAGTGCATTGACTTGGATTTGCGTCAAGTTATGGTCATCCCTCCAATGTTCCACCGCCTGAGTGATGTTACGAAGTTCGAAGTCACTGAATTGACCAGTAACTAATTCATGAGGTTCCGATATTTTAGTCTTTGGGCCAGGGCGGCGCTTCTGTGATGGTGTCTTAGGTGCGGGACTGTCCTCGGCATTACCCTTCAACATAGTCGAAATTTTGCTCTGCTTCCTCAAAGCTCGCTTTGAAGACCCAGCAATAGGAGATGAACTGCGACCTGTCGTGCTATCGCCAACTCCTTCTGCTAGGCGTTCGTAGAACGTCGGCTTGATAAAACGCTTTCGTGCCGAGTTTTGTTTGGGTCGGGAACCGACTCTTGTATTCTTTGGTAACTCCTCATCATCGTCCGGATGATACTCATCATTAGTGCCATCGGCGTCGAGTTGGGAAGTAGAGGTATTATTGCGGACGCCCTCATTCTGCACACCATCGTCAATTTCCTCGTCTTTGGATTCTTCGCTATTCCGGCCATCGTCACCGCCAATCATCTCATCTTGGTCATCCGATTCCGCGTTATCTGATGACTGCTCATCGCCATGAGAGGTAACCTCGACATCGTTAGGTTCATTTCCATTACGAAATGCGGGATTATGTTCAGAAATGTCTTCCTCCATCTCATCACCTGGTGCTGCATCACTGTTCGTATCTGACTCGGAGTCTGGATCGACATTGCTCATATTCGAAGTAGAGGTTGCAGATTGGCGAGAGAGCGGCTCATGGTCAGATTCGTTCGATGATTTTGCCTTAATATCATTATCCATAGAATCATCCTCTTCAGCCTCGAGGTTCTCATTATTCCTGCGACCAGCATAAAGACTTTCAACAAGTCCACTAAACGAAGTTGTATTGTCTACCAAGCTGTTTTCTTCATGACTATTCTTTCGTTTCTTGTTTGTGGCTTGGCTGCTTGAACCTTTAGCCTTGCGCTTCTTTGATGATATAGCATTGGATGATGTAGGCTCGGCGGGTGTGGCATTGGTACGGCGCAAAGGTAGAAGATTTTGGGCTCCACGAGATTCGGTGACATTGCTTGGCAATTGATCATTACTGAGATCAGGTGATGCTAATGGTGGCATCTGAGTTCGCTGCGGGCGCTTCTCTCTTCTCTTGCGCCTTCGATGTCTCTTAGGCAACAGGGTGTCATTTAATGAAGCGGGTTGCTCCGCGTTATCGGCGCGTTCTGACATGCTGCTAGAATCGGAATTCAGGTAGGGTGAGTTACTAGATCCTCGGTTCTCGGGCTTGATGGGTTCATAAACTTGTGCTGATGTCCGTCGGTTATACTCAGGCGATTCAGAAACTTCGGTCTTAACGGGGTTGATCGGTTGTGCTAGATACGTCGGTATCAAAGGGGATGTGCTAGGTAAGTCAGGATTAATACGGTGCATGCGATTTCGATGCACCTGTAGAAAAAGTTCGGGTGACCCCACAGGCGGATCAACTTGACTCGAAAATACAAAGTCGCCAGAATCAGGCGGGGATGATCTCGAGTTATATTTTGCGCCTTCCGAATAATCCTCCGACTCAGCCTTCACTAGAGTACTTTGTTCATTCCCCATGTTCAGCACATCATTAACTATTCATATATCCTACACATGAGACATAATGAGTATGAAAGAAAAAAAGATGTACTGTGAACGCGCCGTGCACTATTCTGTTTAAAAGAGGGATGTGATTGAGAAAGAGGAGGGGAGAAGGAAGGAAGGTGATGCCGTGGGTTAGTGTGCGTGTGAATTGTGAATGACGCGGCGGCGACCAATACAAAGTCTAAAGGCGATAGATTTTTATTAATAAATTGCTTAGAACAGAATAAAGAGAAGTATTGAAAAGTGATGACATTTATGATTATGGACGGATTAATGGCGGACGAGGTTTAACAGTTAGTCGGTGTGACGTACAGATATGTACGCGGAAATAATACGCGTCAAGTTCACGATATCTTTTTTAGTTGCGTGTTCGGGAGGGAGAAGGAGAATAAAAGTTTTAAAACGCGAAAAGTCTAGAAGCTCCAGTAAGACATGATAAGCTTTACCACTAGCAGCCACTAGCTGAAAAGTGGTCCGTGCTTGGGTATAATGGTGCGGGGTAGCTCTATCTATCCTAATTATCCTAATACGGTCACAGCTTCTGGGAACATTTTAAACCCAAAAAGACTTGTACTTATTGGGCGTGATTTCCTATCATATAATTTATAAATCATACTTCGTCCTTTCAAAAATAGCCCTTATCGACATAAGGCAAGATTAACATGTCATAAATTCTTACATATGGTCGGTAGGTACCTGGCATATGTGTGTACTCTCAATACGTTTTAGGTCTTTCTCCCCCCTTTTTCGTCACCCTACGGTGGCAAAGCATAGATATATATCTAAATCCATCGATTTTTATCTGCAGAGGCTAGATAATTATCTGAATACTATAGATATTAGTCTTT